>DVVJ01000676.1:0-13729 GCA_018234505.1 Junonia neildi neildi | reverse complement strand
CTTAATGGTTACTGGCTTGTCCTCTGGGTTGCGGAGGTCAGACGGCAATCGCTCTGCATAAAAGTCAGTAACCTGTCAATACTTAGGCTAGAATAAAGCATACCCTGGTTAAGTCGGGGAAAATGCTAGGGGTTCGTTGTTTAAATTTTAAGCAAATTTTTAAGTTTCCGTTTACGAATTATTTGAACTTAAAAGGATATATTATTCTTTATAAGTACCCTGTGAGTCACAATAAACCTTTAAACGTATTAGGAGTAATATACTCTTGGACTTGTTCTATTTAATAGATTAGTACTTATAAACTTGTGTTTAGAAGTAACAAAATTGAAAATCTCGAACTAAAAACAACGTTTTATATAAATGAAACTGCTATTATCTTAATCATTCTTTTATTTTACTTTATATTATTCAATATGGATAATAAAGAATACAAAAATAAACACATAAAAAGCTCTGTACAATGTTAGAACAGAATTAACTTTACAGTTACATAACGCCTAACAAGACTATACCAAAACTATATTTACAAAATAAATGTCCAGCACTAGTAAAGGTTAAAAAAACTATTAATTAATATGGCAACCGCATAACAAAGTCAGTAGCTAATGATTACTATTTGTAAAAAAATTGTTCGATCTTTCAATTGATAGAAAGTTCTTGAATTTAGGATTAAAAAGTTCATTCTTAAACAAAAGTTTCAATAGTTTTTAATAAGACCGACGATACCGATATCTTTTAAGTCATCTTTCTTTTCTAATATAAGACCCTTTTCGTTGGCTAAATGTAGAACAGATAATAAGGCTAGTGGCACACTAAGTGATTCTCTCATGTTCGACGACAATTTATTTGGTAATCGTGAATAAATGGAAAAGAATGTAGTTTCCGAGACGTCTTCTTTATCTCCCTCTGGCGTTTTCTCTGTCAACATTTTCCAAGTGCAGTGTTTGAGTTGCTTCATATCAACCTTCTTTGCTCGCATAGCGTATGGTATGAAGATCTTTGCAACCTGTTGCAACATATTAGTAACATGAATAATCTTCTATATTGGCTTAACTTCAAACTAATTTTGTATGCTTTATTAAGCTTTCATGCCTTAACCAGTCAATCGACCATAAAAAATATTACATATTCTGTTAATTTCTTGATGATAGATTATTGGTTACAGAAAAGAGCAGGGTTACCTCAAAAAAACAAAATGTTAAATTGAAATACAACAACATGTAAATCTTAATCTTAGCCAAGTACCAACAGGTGGAGTTAAATTATAAAGACCTACAGAAATTGAGAATAAGGAAAGTATGAGTATAACCTAGTAAGAAAATTGACATACCTTTGTAGGTGGTTCCAGCATGTCCCCGAGCTCCTCAGACTCGGCCGCTTTCACCTGATCGTGCAAGTCGCCAGCCGCCGTAGCGTCTTCGTTACCCCACTCCTCGCCGTCCTGATTAACAAATATTACATATAAATACACTTTATCCAGTAACAATTATGTTTTCACAGTAAAATACAAACAGAGTTTAATTGGCAAATATATGATTGAATATCAAACTGACAAATAGTAGTTCTTTTTTATCTACCTTCTAATAACTGGACAGGTGGTACAGTAATAGGAAACAACTTTGAAATATCCGTTACAAGAACAAACAAACAAACAAGGAACATAGGCGAATTTCTATTTAGAATTTCAGAAAGAAAAATACGCGCTCCTTTATTGAATTTACAATTAAATATTAATAAAATAAAATCATCCAAGTACCGGCACATGATTAGGACAGTAGGACGCGTCGTTTTCGTTGTTATAATCGTAATCTTTAGTTTCTTCGACGGTGAGGGGTTCAGTGCTGCGCTTGGTCAACTCGGCGTCTTTGTCTCGCATCATAAGTACATTGCGCCGCAAGAACAATTTGCGAAAATGTGACTCATCCAAGCCCCTGGAATGAAATAGGTAATTTTGTCATTCGATGTAGAATTGGAGATGAACATTTATTATTTATACACAGGCTGTTATTAAATAGGGTAATCAATATCAGTTTTCTTACCTGTCAATGGGTGTTTTAAAGTTAGCTTCATTCCAAGTGTGTCCAGTGGCTAGAGTCTTTCTGCTGATCATGATTTTTGTGGGTTGTGTGGGTTCGTAGTCGGGCACGTTTGTAGTGCGCGCGTCGAAGGCCAGGCCGGCGCCCAAAAAGTCCAATTGCCGTTTCGTCCGCGGCGGTTTCTTACCCTCTACAGTCAGCCGGCCCGCCGTTGATTGCGTCCGTTCGGACATTTTTGACGCTGTAGACATAAAAGTAAATAATTTAATTAAAGGAATTAAATCTAGAGTAATTGCTATATTAAATTGTGGTAGAAAAATGATTTTCCTATATAATTTTTAAAGAGGCTAAGTTTTGTATTGTTTAGCTACGACGGTTGGCGTAGTGGTCACTGCAACTGGCTGAAGAGGTAACAGTCACGAGTTCGATCCCCGCACGTGCTAATGCAGTTTGCATTGGCGATATGGATGTCTGTTGTGGTCCTTGATTCTGCAGGTTTTGTGTGTATTCTCGATACAAGATTTCATGATGTAAAACATTTATTTGTCATACTGATAATCTTATGTTATGGCGGCGCTGTAGGAGTACTCGAGGCGCGAGTGGTGCGTCACTGGAACACTCGCTGTATAGTGTACAGTGTACAGTGTAGCGTACCTCTGTTGTTCTTGAGGCGCCAGTGCGCGGGCCCGGCCCAGGCGGACACGACGGCGGCGCTGTAGGAGTACTCGAGGCGCGAGTGGTGCGGCGCGCTGGGGCGCATGTCGGCGAGGCGCGCGAGGGGCGCGGGCGCGATGCGCGCCACGAAGGCCGCGACCGCGACGTCCGCCTCCTCCTCGCTCTCGATGCCGCCCAGCGGCTCGTCATCTGTTCAATTCATATTTTGTTTTATTATAAACGTGCCCTTACTTCTGCTTAACGAAATATGAAGAAATCATACACATTCAAACATAAAATCAATTTCAAAACATCTATACTAAACAATTTTTAATTTAATCACCTATGTTTAAGTTTGGTAGGTATATTTTTTTAGTGATTACATAGATTTAGATAGTCTCCAGCAAACTGTGTGCCATGTGAGGCGAATGAGTTAATGTGCCATGACAATTTAAAGAACAAGTTTAAGCCGTAATTTGTATTGAAACTTACCATGCAAGTCATTGAAAGCCTCGTCTTGTGGTATGGGCTCTACTTCAGCATTTACATCAAACGCGAGTGCCTGCTGCGACAGATTCAATCTGTTCTCTTCTACCCAATTTGTTACACGGTTGTCACTGTAACATAATAAAAACCAGTAAATTTGCCCAGTAATTTTGCCAGTAATGAGTCCTAATTAAACATCTTTTTGAAGGGTATTTGTTTGTAACATGTCATGTTTCTACTGCTACTCTAACATCATAAAGTTTTGCATTTATCTTGTGAACAGTTTAGTAAAAATAGCTTTCAGGCAGGACTAATATTGTTTCTGAAAGTACAAAAAACATTGATATAAATACTTACGTATCTTCAGTTTCAGGATCCCAATTGCTAATGGAGAAACCAGAAAATGGTTCACAGATCTGATCATCCTCATTAAAAGCTGGAAGCAGTTTGGTCGCTATTGTTATGCGGTCATTTAAGTCTATTTCTTCTGGAATATTCTCCTTTATGGACTCTAGGAATGGATCATCTGTTCTGAAATAGATAACATTTTTATATAAACAGGCTGGCATAATATATAAGCTAACTATATATTATATATAGGTATATAAACTATTTACCTCAAAATTAATGCCAAGGTTTTGTCATGTATTGGCAATGTTGCATTAAAAGCTCGGTTTGATGATGTGACATCACCTGTTGTAGCCGCAAGTCGCTCAAAGAAAGGATCTGTGATATGCAATGGAAAGTTTTGTTAAAAGAAACTAAATGAGGTAAAACTAATTAAAAGTAATTACAAATATAAAGTAAACAATCATAATGAAACTGGAAAAGTCGCCAATAAGGAGGAAAGAATAAAAACCAACCAACCATAATCTATTAAACTCTGTTTCAAAATGGTTTGTAATTGTAATAATGTTTTAGTAATTTTTAAGTATAAGATAAGTAATTGTCACATCAACTTACCAATACAGTCATTGGCATCAAAGTCTCCATTAAACACTTCAGGGTTTGCAGCGATCGCACCTTTAGATCTTTTCTTTTTCTTCTTAGGGGCAGCGGTTTCTCCTTCTGGTTGGTTTTCATCTTGGTTACCCATTTCTTCATCCTTTTTACCCCTTTTCGTCTAGAAAATAATTTAACTTGTATGAAAATAACCAGTTCATGTATGAACAAGTTTTGCTTGGTTAGACACCTTAGATAAAGTAGACAAGCAAAAATCCATTACATAAAAATTTTACTCTATTTTTAACCTTCAGTTTTTTTTCAAATAAAAGATACATTTTAAGGAAGTAACTAAAATAATATATGAAATGTATCTTGAATATTTTTAAGACAAATTAATATTGGATTTATCACAATTAACTGGAATAAGATATATTTTTTAGAAGTAATGGGTATAACATATAATAATGTCAATTTTCTTACCTGAGCAGCTTTACTCAAGCCACCAGCCATCTTAAGAACATCGTAATGTACAGCATCTACCCTAAAAGAGTAGATTCTTGCGGATGCATCTACCACTGTAGATGCCGTTTGGAGATTGTCCATACGAGCGTCATGTCTACGTAACATAGACGTCATGAAGTCAATAAGTTGGAGGTTCCATGCATTGTCCTTGTTGATTTTCTAGAATTTACAATATTAACTTTGTAAAAACAACCATCTACAATTCTTGTGAAACATTTTCTTATACTGTTCAGATAAATCGCTAGTTTTACAGCTAGTTAGGTTTGTGTTAAAATCTTTTTTATGATATAAAACTTACATTTTCGGCATATAGTTTTAGACACCCCTGAAAATGTTCTTTCTGTGGGGAACCCGACATAGTGTCCCTCCCTCGACGCGGGGAAGCTTGAGGGGTCGAAGTTGCCACCGCTCGTTCCGAAGCCACCAACGAGGATCTCTCGGCATCGTCATCATTACGTTCCTTGAAATTAATAGTTATATAGAATACGAAACTCTTAAAAGTTCTTAGTTATTCTTATAGAATACGAACTTAAAAAGTACACAGAAATATTAATTAATACAAGCTAAAAAAGCACAGTATAATAACAAGCTTTCCTCCAAACCTTGTCATGCTGTGGTTATATTATTATGGCTTGACAAAACAACTTGTGTTGTTGATTAAATAATTGACGCAATAATTAACACTGCTTATGGTTATTTTACTTTCTAGATGCTAATGATTTAAGTATTACAAATTACCTCATTTCTTAAATTTGCAACGCGAGTTTGTGGAATTAAACTTCTTCTTCGTATTGAATTATTGCTACTCCCGCCAACACTTAATCTTGACAAACCAGCGGGTGTTGATGTTATTGGACTTTCTACCATCATTGCACATATATAAATAACACTTTAAATGCAAATATTGTAAGACATAAATATAGATTACTAATTCTATTAACGAATATTTTTGTGGATAATCGTTTAATGTTTATAAAATCAAAAATTCAACGGACATATCCAATTCAACAGATTATCTAAAAATAATCACTATATACAGATTAAAAAGAAAAATATATTGAACGGTCATTAGAGGAAAGTCAGCATATTTGAAAAACTGCAGGTAATTTGGAAATCATCAATATCTATCTAAATTTCTGTAAAAGCTATCAGGATTTTTTTCCATAAGTATATCTTAATATGACGCACGAATCCATTAAATATCAAAAACAGAACATTAACTTAAAATTCCAGCTATTGGCGACGAGCAGATTCCCTAGCGGCGACTCGCAGAACTAGCGTATGCTAGTAGTATGACAGATACTGTCAGATACTTTCTTGTCAGATGCGCCATAAACAGCCTGTTTATCATTAGATATTTGGTTGTTTTAAAGAATTATTTAGGTGTTGAGGTGGATATAGATAAGTAATAAAAGGAAATATCTACTGCTGTGTTCTTCAGTGTAATAACTATTGGCGACGAGCAGATTTCCTAGCGGCGACTCGCAGAACTAGCGTAAGACAGATACTGTCAAGTTTCAAGTGTCAGATACTTTTTAAACATATATTAAATATGGAATGAAAGCCACTAAATTAAAAACTAACTCACAAAATATGGAATTGGATTACTTTTCAGCCACAAAATAATTACTATCGTCTGTAAGATATCAAAATAATATCAGCAGATATCTACTCTTTTAGATTTCAATATAATTTCACCCTCACGAAGAGATTTTATACTATTTTCGACTACCTTGTAAATGTCTAACAACGAAATCATATCACAGATTATTTTAAAAACAATCAAAGTGTAAACTCAGGTTCTTTCCCACATATTTGTTCGAAAAGTATCTGTCAATTCTGTCCTACACTAGTTCCGCAAACCGCCACTAGGGAAATTTAATCGCCACCAATATTCATTGTCAGTTTATTGACAGGACCTTCACTGGTATCTGTTGATATAAGGAGTAAAAACATTTTAATTTATAAACGGGATTATGGTTTCGTGAAAAGAAGAATAAAAATATAAAATAAATAGTTATTTATTTTTATTATCTATTTTCTATTTTTATATTATGTGCATAGTTTATATAAGACGTCATTAGGTCATGATCTAGTTTACGTAACTATGTTATGTAAATTTTAAATCTTTTGTATCTATGTTTTCGCTCGGGCGAAGTCATAGGCATCAGCTAGTTGTCTATAAGTAATTGCCTACCGCTTACCTATTTATGAATTATAATAGTTTCTTATTAACACAAAATAAAAAAAAAATAAATCGGCAATTTTCAAATGTCAAACATTTTTATACAAGTGAATACACGAAATAAATTTCCAATTCCTCTGAAATTCCTCTGAAGTTCCTAAAAAAAATTCGATAGGTTAAGAACCTTTTATTAAAGTTAATGATTCTATAAATGACAACCCTTTATAATAAAATGAATTATAGCTTAAAAAACAAAATACGTTCAATTTACTGTAAATATAATAGAATAGTCTAGAGTCTAGACCACTAGACCTATTTCAATTCATTTAATGGCACATGACACTTCAGGAGATGGCTTTATTGGGTTCGATGAAAGTTGACATACACACGTTTTAGATAAACCCGAAGAAAGATTTATCTTTATGTATATCAATATAATTAAAGCATAGTGATACTAAAATAATGATGCTTATACATATATATCTCAATTATACATATAGTTATTACGCGCATAAATAAAAAGTAAATACTCAATCAGTCTAAGCAAAACCTTTTTTTGGTCTGTAAAAAGTGGACTATCACCTAATTTTTTAATATTGACAGAAAAGAAGAATGGTCATATAAAGGTATATCCACCTCGTATCTTTAATACTGGTTGGAAGATACACATTACACATGTGCCAGAATTTTTCCCGACATGCAGGTTTCTTGTGTATTAAAATATTAATAAGTAAGTTTCAGATAAAACCCTCAGTCAAAAACAAGATGCATTACTTCAAATCCAAATTCATTTATTTGCTAAAACACATACCTAGTTAATCTAAATACATGTTAGTTACATTATGTGATGACTGAGTTCTATAAGTATATAGGTATATGCATCTGATTTATGAACATTTATCTATCTATGTATATGTTTTATTTTCTTTATAAGCTCGCCACCGCTGTGTAAGCATTTTATTTTGTCATGCCAGAGTTTTATTATTTAAGAGATAATATAAATTTCAACGTACAGCTATTTCGTTTTGCGGGAAGTCGTTAATGACCCGAAGAATCGTTTTTATGATGTTTGCTTTGATCAGAAAACAGCATCAAACGTCGTTTATGGCGCTATAACGTCGAATTCGATAACAAATTCGAAACAGGGCTTGTTTTAAAGTAGATTAAAACGTCGGATTTAATATAATTCACATCGTTAATACGTGGGATATTTTAATTTAGATCAGATTCTTCGTGCAGCTACATCCGCAAAGGCTTTAGTTAAGCAGCTATCAGATATATCTCATAAAATATACATATGTTATTGTGCAGTTGAGTAACTTTCTGGTATGTAGAGTTTTTTTTATCGGCCAATATTCAATGTTTACAGAGATGATCCTGTTACAAAAAAAAGAAACAAATTTTTGCCTATTCATAATATTAAGTGGATAAATACTACAAAAGTAAATTTGACTGTTAATAAATGTTTCTATATATCAAAAACGCATCGGTAGGTACTTTTTTATCTTTCGCACGATAACTCTGTATTGTTTTCCACTTTTTTTCGCATAGATTTAAATAATTATTATAGTTTCAGAATAAATTATTTTATTGGTCGAAATTAAAATGTCCTTTTCCATGGCTGATACTTTTTTGAATGGTAAGTAAAGCCATTATAATTTTTCGTAAACATATTTTAGTTTTGTTTTTAACTTTTTGTGTTTTTGTGAATATCTCTACAAGTTAATAAAATTGATGCACCTATTTGAAATGTCAAAACAACAGAGTTTTTTACTAATTGGATATTCAAAATGTGAACACTGTACTTTTTATGTTATATACGTAACTAGGTACATATTGTACATAAAGGATTTCCAGATATTACTTAGAAGGAATTTCGTCTAATTCATTTTGTAAAAAAGAAAGGAAAAAGTGTGTATGAAAATGTATGTAACAAAAATGTATGAAAATTTCACACTACATTATTAATAACTAGCTTCCACTTGCAGCTTCATTCATATGTTTTGTAGATAAAATAAAGCATTTACAAATTATTATAAAGTTAATTTACTGTAAAATTCACCAAGATCTGTTCAATACCTTTTAGTAAAAGTGCAACGAAGATTCATCTATCAAAATCATCCATCCTCATAAAATTTCGCATTTATACCTAAGATATAGAGAAATATTACGCATACGACGTGACGTAGAGAACAGGTAGAGTCATCAAAATTGATTTATTTATTCTGGTAGCAGCCAGTTTTGCATTTTCAGTTTATTATCAAGGTTTCTTTGAAATCATTGCAAAGGGAGATTAGAAAGGAGATCCCCAGACGTAATAAGTATACATACATATGTAAGGTTTTAGAACATTTACAACAAAAACACTCAAATGAGGCTTATACGGACACTCTTGATTTAGAGATTTCAATTAAACTTTTTTTTTTTAATTTAGAATCTCTCTTTTAACAACAGACATATCACGTTCTTAAAAATTCAGAAACTTTAAATAAGTATGACATAATATATAGGAAGTGAAATCAGAAATTACTACGAAAGATTACGACGGTAGCGTCGCATAGTACTCAGAGTAATTCGCTTTAAATATAAATAACAGATAGTGTGTTGTGTTACAGAGGTGCCTTTCAAAGGAAGCTGTGATGTAAACCGGGTTGCGAACATTTGAATTTATCAACTTAGCCGGTGGTGTAGCGAGCAGGTATCATGTGACAGTTCTGAAATCGACTGCATAACTTTCTCGTAGCTCCAAAGTTAAAGTTAGAACGTTTGCGCCAACTTATAGAGGTATGTACCCCGCTCACAAGTTATGTCATTATGTGCCTAAATCGATTGCTATTGTGCTGTGTTAAGAACTAATTTCAGCGACTTTGGCTGTGAGTTTCTTTAATTAACATTGATCAAATAAAGCTAAATTTGAACCCGTCTTGACTCTATATCAAAATAGAGAACAAACAAAAAATAAATATATAAAATAAAAATAGTGAAGTAATAGCTGGGGTATTTAATTTTTATACTTATTTTTGTTTGATTGATATGTCTAATAATAACGCCGAACATTAAATGAGTGTTTATATCACTACCTTTTCTTCAGTATAAATACTACAATTTGTGGGAATTTAGCAGATGTAGAAAAAGAAAAAAAAGAGCATTATAAACGTTGGATCGAGTAAACCTATATTACAAGCCGGCTATTTCTAAACTAGACACCCTGCTAGGCTCCATTAGAGGACGGTGCGGGCGGGCGAGAGGGGGGGGGGTGAGGATCTACAAACAATCCTCGCGGATATTGAACGGCGATGCGTTCGGAAATGCCTGCACCGCCGCCGGCTGCGTGCAACGGAACGCTCACGTCCCATCGCGGGAACCAACGTGTGAAGATATGTCCTCATTTTCATCTCGTTTGTATTCAGCTATGCCGAAAGGACAATGAAATACCTTCGCCGCTTATAAGCGACTACCGTCATTTATAACTTGAGAAGAGATAATAAATTTTCAATTGTCCGTGAAAACCTTTATAATAATGGCCAAGAAATGTATTGTTCGAAATAATTTAATATTATCTAAATTTTGATGCTATAAATACCGTGACTAACAGTTAAAAATTTTTATTCAATTTAACATTTTTCAATTTCTCTCTGATATTTCTAATTATAATTTTACGATGTTGCAATTCTGAAGTAGGTGCTTTTTTTGTTAAATGAATCTTTCTTCTTACGAGGGTCTATTCAAATTCCCCTGGCTCTTGCCCGCTGCATCATTCAGACGCAATTAGCTCTTATAACTATTTTTTTTAAAATATATCATAAATGCTTCTACATTTTTAAATATTAAAATTAAATTTACCATCAGTTCTAATGAAATAAATATTTTTATGAAGCAATAATAATTAGCTTTATCCTTAACAAGAATCTTTTGAAAGCAACCTCCCGTTTCGACTAAAAGCTCCTTACACAATTCCTCATGTCTTTTAATATTTAAATCCTGGTAGGTACAGATTATAAAATGCATGACGGAACTTCATGGAGCGTGTAATGAAGTTGTAGCTATGTGCTCTATTACTTACGACATAGATATTAGGTTAGGTGGGAGCCATCTGTTGCGGTCAAGTGTGCTTCTGAAGTGGGATGAGCCTCCATCCTTCATGGACCCAATAAAACGATACGTACAGTATAATACTTGAGCTTTTACAAAGTAGGAGTAGAATAGATTTTATGATGCAGTTTAGATGATAATAAATCTGTAAGAAAAATGAAAAGCGGCGTTGATTTTGTTGAATGAACCTGCATTATTAAACAAGGTTATACATTGCATTGCTTAACGTAGATAAATGTTCCAATAATATGCAATGTTTAAATACCTACCTCTCGTTAAATAAGGCTTTCATGAGTTTCTTTGAATCGAACAAGCTGTATAACTGTATTGTATTGATTAAGAAATAAAGCACTAATACACCATGTATATAGCAATGGAAGTTGCTATAAATTAACTAAAGATTCAAAGTTTACATATTTCTCTTACAAATTACCCCAATGTAATTTGCACGAAAATATTTAATGCATGCCATTAAAACGTCTCTTAATGTTATTTGTAAGCTCAAAAGCGGTGCTGGGTTGATTTCCAAAGATTAGTGGGTCCCTTGTGCAAATGTAACTGCGTCCAGACATGGTATTTTGGCTAAGGTCCAACGTTATAGCTTAGTTATATGCTACAGGCCTACAGCTTCATATTAAGCTGAACCTACATAGCGAATGCTTGAAACCTAGTCCGAGAAACGTTAATATAGAACTTCATGATAATATACAAGTCATTTATATTCAGCCTGCCAACAATAATAGTCTGTCTGTCTAGTCATCAAAATATCGTCGACTCATTTTTCTTGGATCTACTCAATATTTTCTGTCTAGCCGACTCAAATATTGGTAGATGTGTATTTTTTTCAGCTAACTCCAAAATTATGTAGATATGCCATAATTATATGTATGTTAGAACGACAAGCATGTATAAGCCTTGCTAACTAAAAATTTTAAGTAGAACTTAATTTAAAAATTGCTTATTTTTAGTCAGTTACTTTTTTTAAGAAAAACTAATCAAAACCACATCATATGTATATCTCAAATGATTAAATAATACATTAGGAAGAGGTTATAGGTAATTAATTATTAAATTAATTATTAAAATAATAAGAGCATTAACGGTTCTTCACGTAAATCAAATCTTCACCATTTGCCAAACTGATGTCCGCAATCATGGTATAGCAAAAATGTAATCGCCACTTATCATTACAATTTCATACAAAAGGCAAACAGAACAATTGTTTCATTAGGCATAATTAATAATTTGTATAATTAAGATGATTACGCAAGAGTTGGTAGCAATTAGCGTCGGAGGGTGCTCATCACAAGAGCCATCTGGCGGGCCTCCAGCGGCTCTCTTTAACACGAAGAGATACACTCGTTCGCCGATTTTACAATGACGATTTCACTTGAAAGAAATAAAATTGGGACGTCGTTCTCACGGTGCTTGGTGGCGCACCTTTTGTTATTTTCTGCGCGATAAAATTTAAGTATATTTCTACAAGGTACATTTTATTCGCGTTTAAGCTAAAGATTACCTAAGTGACTTGTCGCTACAAAGACTAAAAAGAAATATTACATTTACTACATAGTAAAATGTAATATTTCTTTTTAGTCAATTACGTTAGAGATAATACGTATTTTGTTAGTTATATGCTTCTTAATGCATTTCCGTTTTTTATGATTTTATAAGTGTTATTGAAAACATAGACATAGGTCTCTCCCAAGACGACTATAAGATCCCTATATTTAGATAATTTAATGACGTTAGATTTCTAAATGTCTTGAGAATATGACATCTAGAAATTTAATGCCACCCATCTTATGTCAAATATTATCAGGTAGGTCTTGGATGGAAATCCAAATTCGTAAATATAGGTGTACAAATGTATTTTATTATATATCTTAAAATAACAAATTGATAAGTTTTTATCTGTTACAAAATTATTTACAATGCATTTTGGATTCAGTATTTTAATTAATTACAATTTACATTCTTTTCTAATCATTTAAATAGTAAACACGATAAACAAATTTATTGATTTACTGCAACGTATTTCGTGTCGTGTTTTAACATTAATTACAAATTTGTATTAACTAAACAAAGGCAGCGAGATATTGACAAATATTTTGGATATGGCTAATCATGTTATTGAATCTGGCGTAGCTCCAGCGTAGCTCGTAGCGAACGTTGCCAGTGCCTCAATTGTACGCAATATTCCGTTTATGAATATTTTTTTTATATAATTTCAGACACTTCCTTGGAATCAAAAAATAAGTTAGCTACTATTTATATTTAACACTTATCCTTATTTTATGTGAGAATAATTTTAAATATTTTGACTGGAGCTTATATTTTTAAATTTTCTTGGCATGTAGGTTTATTTATATGTATAATGTTTAATTTAATGAATTCTTAGCACTTTTTTGTCTTTCATTTAATATGGATTTTAAGTGCTAAAGTGTATAGTGTGTTTAGGGTTATAGTTGCCTTCCACATTTAAATGACCCAGGGAATTGACTCGTATGCGTGACGCCTAAAACTATTGAACCAATGTAAATTGGTAACAAATCTTATCATAATCATGAATCTGAAATACAACTAAAATAGAACAATACATCAACGCGACGGGATAATTATTTACTATGAGTTTTGTAGTTGTTGTAGGTCATGCCATGAGCTCCGCATCCGGAAAGCTCTTACCACCTAAAAGTCTCATGCAACAGTATTTTGTTAATTAAACCCAAGATTTGAATTGAATTATTTTGTTAATAGGGTGTTAATATAAAGAATAAGTTACACAGTATAATTAAAGCGAGATAAAATA
>DVVJ01000675.1:0-13735 GCA_018234505.1 Junonia neildi neildi | reverse complement strand
GGTAATCTGTCAGCTCATTTGCCGTCCTATCCCATAAAAAAAAAAATAATCAGTTATAAGTATTCTAATGGTAAAAGAATTTTTTTAATCAGTCAGGTTGTTTTTGAGTTTACATACATTTGAGTTTTGTTACATAAATACAAATGTACCCTCTTTATACTCAAAACTTTAGGCGTAGTTATAAATATTCCACGTTTGATTTCCCAGAAGTTCGAAAATCAGAACAAAACATTAAATTTGTTTTAACCATACAACTTTTTACCTTTGATCTTATAATTACTCGAATCGAAGTAAATTGCCTCTCGATCTCCGCAAATTGTTGTAATAAATTAACTTTGTTTTGTTAAATGGAATGATAAAAGACTTAAGTGAAATCTAGATATGCTGATTCATTCTTAATTACTGTGAATTCCATTACTTTTCAAAGGTACCATCGCCGCCACATTTTATGGGGCAAGTCATGGAGTAAAATAAATTTGTTTATAATAAACAAGTAGCTATAAAATCTTCTGTTTTTTTTGTCTTTTAAAAACTAATTAAAAGAAACTTAATCATCTCATCTTAAGACGAGTCCAATATATTCACATGTTCACACACACACATAAATATGTATATGGACACACGCGAAAGATAGTTAACTTGTCTTTTTTATGTCTATATTAAAAAAGATAAAAATAAGCAAGATATATGTTAGTAGCAGCGACCGGACGTTATTACTTAAAGCAAGATCGTAAAATGTTCAAGTATAATCCGATCCATTTTAAATTAATGAACGAACACATGAGCGCAATCAAGCGAAACTAAAGCGTCGGTGGCGAAATAATTTGCGAAGCTACGGCCGAACCTGTAGAACCAAGGGAGCGAAATGATCCTTTATTAAAGTCATAATTTGGTAATAAAGGTGTATCCACTAAGCAAAAGAAATTAAGGGCTAACGAAATGTTACCAAAATTAAATTTAAAATTGATTGTAAAGAATTGTAGCGAGGCTCCATTTGGATCTTACATCGCTTTACTTCTCAATGAGTCTCTTGGAGTAGGAATCTATACAGGTATATCGATTGATATAGTCATAACTGATATTGATGAAATGTAAATTAATGGATCTCGAATTACCATAAAATTGAAGCCAGAATTGTGCTAAACAGATAAAAAGTAATAATTTATTAGTAAAACTTTGGATAACATATACATATACAAAAGCTGCCTATTTCATTTTAGTCATATTATTATGTTAATGTAACATCTATATCTCGACCCTATGGTCGAGCATAGTTTGTGATCAAACTTTTTCAACTTTTAAACCACAGCCACATAAGCAAACAAGTCGGGTAAATTAACAAAAAAGGTTTTGCACCATTTGATCCAGTTGTATCAATTATTAAGCCGATGACTCGGTAAAGTTACCTACATGGGCATGTTACTGCTGGTTTCCATCTGTCCCGTCCAGATGACATTCTCACAGCATCTCATTATACTTTTTGTAATATCTAGATTCTAGACGCTCGTTTATATTGTAATTGCTTGCTTATCTGCTTACGTTATCAAACATATGTTGTATATTTTATTCTCTTTCATTTACTCGATAAAATTAACTCTATTTGCTGTTAATTTCAATATTGCAATAAGAATTATAAAAGATATCGTGGTTCAGTGAGTTATTTCCTGTGCCAATAATTATGTTAATGCCAATAAAATATTGAGTTTATTTTTAACTACTTGGCAATATCCGATATGAATACTGAACTCATATTTACAATGATACATGATACTTCATACCAGATTTATCCATCACAGTAATATCATCTACGATTTCATTTATCTATAACCTACTAATAGACGACTACCATATTTGCAACACATTGCAATTCTAAATCCATACCGAGTTCTTCGAAGCCACTTCATAACGCTCCATTATGACTTAAGCCTAATGTTTAATCAATACTGCCGTTGTCTTTAATACATGCTGTGTGCAGATTATTAATCGCTTCATTGACTAAACAAGTTTATTTTTTATTACAATCTTAAACTAGAACATCAAGTATTAAAAGATCCGACGCCGATATTCTTTCAAAGTAGTTATATTATTGAAACGGTAGAACGATTTTGTTCCTTTTTTATTTTTTATGCAGCGAAAAAATGTAATTTAAATGACATGAGCACAGATACTTCGTATACGTATTAATTTTTAAACCGTAGTATTAAAACCATCCAAAAAGTTTTCTCATTTACAAAATCGGACGTTTCCACTACGTGGTCCCTACTTACCTGTCCAACTTTGGCTTTGCGTTTTCCATAATTTCCTCAAATGGAATCCTTTTTTATTAAATTATATTTGTACGTCAACAGTGTCAAAGTGCGGAATTTTTTTAATAAATAAGTTTTATAGATCTACTCTGATCAAAATACTCTTACGTAGTGTCCTGCCGAACTCAACACTTCAATAAGGTACAGCAGTTAATTTCCATTATCGTAGATCTATATTGAAAAGGTTAAAAACTACAAATTTCTTCCTTTTGTCCGCATGTTTATTTCCACAACTTTAATTGTCTGAGTCATCAGCAATGGACGTTGAAGTCGTAACTTAATTGTACAAAATGAAAGATAAAACATTGAATATATGAAGTCTATTAAGGTGGAACGAAACCCAATTTAACGGGGATGAAATAAGTGGGAGCATCTGTCAACGTCAAACGTATGAAGCCGAATTGTCGATGGGTTGAGACAACTGCGATGTTTTATTTTTCATTTTTATTTACTGTCGATGCCAATTCCTTAATGAACACAGTTTATCGCGTCTGTTCTGATTTTTCATTTTACATAGCTTTTTATAAATATTTTTATTCGTTGCTAAATGCGAATCTGCTTCTCAGCTAAAAATTTGTCTATTGTATGTTAGCTTTTGATTATGCAACTTACTTATAAGTAATTAACATTTATACTGAAAAATTGCACTATTTTTATTAAAGTGAATTGAGGTTTTAAAATTCTTATTGACGTCTAAAATTAACTATAGTGACATTTTTCCATACAAATCGTAGGTGAAGTACCAAAATAAATGCTGTTGAGAGTGTACTCTTAATGCTTATTAAGCTTAAATAACTGCTGTCAAACGTTTGAAATATTCATATTATTGAAGATTCATTAAAATACCTAAAATAATAATGTTAGATGCAAAATTGAGTCGTAATTTGCAATTAATTGGAAATGGAAGTGTAGCCGCATCTGTCAACGTCAAACTTATAAAGATAGCCGAGGCAGTGATTGGTCGAGGCATTCTTATTAATTTTATTTTCATTTTATAAATTGCAAATTATAGTAGTGTTTTTAATATTACAAGAGATAATGATGATTTTGATCCTATTAAGTAAATTCATGTAAATTACTCACTGGACGTAATTACACCTTTAATGATCATAAAATTGGAAAGGCTATTGATAAAATAAAGACATGATAATACGATCGCTTAATAAGCAGTTACAATCAAGAAGAGACGAATATTTACCAAGAATCTATAAAAAACGGAAAATTATTAATGGACAATATCATAAAAGTTTCGTTACTTCGTATTAAATCGAAAAATACTACACAACTATAATATTTAACGCCATGTAATCATCATAAAAATAATATATTTGATGTTTTAAATAACCTCAGAAAATTATATCAACAGAATGACAGTAATTTATTCCATAAGCTCGAAGTATAAATATTTACGCGCTCGGTAATATAATGTGCCGAAATAAAATTATTCATGAAGCGAAGACTGTCTGTCTCCAAGATTAAAACATTCAAGAACTACAATCATACTTACGGACTTAAGAAACTATATTTATAGAAGAACTACCTACAGACATAACTATTTCATTGGAAAATACTCCACACCTTTTCTGGTTAAAATCAATTTACACTTAAAAAATAATTGTTTTGTGTAAACGTCATTCAATTCCACAAATCGAATTAATTCACATCGATCGAAGTAATCGCGAAACCGAATACAATTATCGATTTAAAATCGTTCCGCTATTCGAGTCACGTGAGGTGCATCGAGTCGGCAAACGCAAACATTTGACGTGTACGGAGACCCACACGAAAATCATTGCATTCTTCTATGATTCTTATTTTATGCTTAATAAGGCTTAAATCCGTTTGACTATCTGGTGTCCACTGAACTTGGACCAAAATTTAATCATAGCATTGTTGCCGTTGATTTTAGGTAGCTAGGAGGTATATTTGCATGCACTGATTTGTTTTCTGAATTCACGTGTGTCGAATTTTAAATAAGTTATAACGAAGGCAAATAGGTTTGTAGGGAAGTGAGTGATTGAATGTCTGGAAAGATTTCTTCATTTTGATATCGTCGTTCATAT
This sequence comes from Junonia neildi neildi, assembly GCA_018234505.1. Lineage (NCBI taxonomy): Eukaryota > Metazoa > Arthropoda > Insecta > Lepidoptera > Nymphalidae > Junonia > Junonia neildi. Next base: position 9,366 of record DVVJ01000675.1, on the reverse strand, counting down.
TTCACTGGGTCAAGGACCTTGTTTATGAATCACGATAAGTTCTTATAAATTGTGCAAAATAACGAATTATAGTTTTTTATGAAGCTTACGAGTATTGGGTATTTTATTACTATAATATTCCATGTAATAAAGCAGTAGTGCTATAAAACTCTTTATTGCTAAAATATGGCCGTTCAATAAAACAAAAAAAAATGTCATTAACTAATTTTATAACACTTAAATTTCGGCAAAACTGGTGATTCTCAAAGACTCAGCGTGAAAACGATCTTATGGCATAGCTTCTCAAATCTCGAATAAAAGCAATCAAGCAAAATATAAAGTTATATAACTTAATACACATAAACATGCACAAACCGCAGCACGACCAATTAGGCCAAGTTCATCAGCCAAGTGCTTGTCATCAATCAATACAACGAAACCACCACCTGATGCAATAAAAAACCTGCGCTGTGAACCAAGTAGGTTTCACACTGGCTTTGTGCCAATCTGTTAACTATTCATGCAACCTGCACTCATATTTAAGACCGGCCGACCAACGATTACACGCTTCGTATCGCTATTCAACGCGACAAAATGTTTAACACGTCACTAAAGGTTGTTAATTTTCGGAACGTGATCACAATCGTCTGGTATGTTCCGAAGTACTTTAGCTGGTCTGTTTCGACACTTTGTATTGACACCGATTTACACTAGTTGACGCCTTGTTAGTCGTAGAAAAATGAATTTGATATGTTATTGCTTTTTTTAGTATGCTGTAATATATTTCGGAAAACATTCGTCTTATTGCTACGGACTTTATATTTATATTATAATTAGATTTATTTGGGAAAGTTGGAATAGTAAACTATTGTGGTGTTGTAACTTGTCAGCTTTTAACACCCTTTTATCCATACCTCGTCCGTCTTCATCTCCTTTTGTGGATTTTCTTTTGTTATATGAAACAAATTAGGTCAGATGTATTAGACTAATTCTTAAACTTAAATAGTACTTGAAGACCAAGACATTTTCAGAAAGAACACCAACTAGTGAAACAAAACAAATAAGCAACTAGTGGGGATAAAATACTTGCTGTTAAGTAAGCTGGAGCACTATTACGAACATAGAGGACTCCCAACCTTAGGGCCAATTCACATTTTCCAGGCAGTTTCAAGCAAACTTCTGTTGAGACCATTAACAGGGGATTTACTGGAGTTTCGCGAATTAAATTTTTCCTCCACTTTCATTTCTACGATTCTCTTTTTTTAATATAGCCTATAACTCTTTGAAGTGGAAAATTTAGTGATAGCTTTATTGCATTTTAATTTCACACATTGTTCTGTTAGATTTTGTTAATAAATACTTTTCTTGTTGATCGATTGAATTGATTCCAGATGTTTAAGATTTTCGTATTTTATTGTACTGAACCGCACACATGAATACAATATTTAAGGATTTACATTATTTTAAAAATGCGTTTCTTTTTATGTATGTAAGTATCAATGAACAACAATGATTTTTAATATTGTAACGACGACCAGATAATTTGCGTAATGCCCATTGTGCATGACATCGAAACTATTATACGGCCATTACAAAATCATGTTCTTCACGCTCCACCAGCACATACATGATAATACTCCCAAATTCCCATTGAAACCTGCCACGGACATGACACACCTCAGGATTCCACCGTTCCTAAAATCAACCCTATCGATATTGGCATAAAGTTTAAAATTGCCAGCAAAATTTTATGACCCCCAAGTGATCGCAAGCCGATACAAATCATTGGGAACGTTCAGTGCTTGGAAACCAATTTCCGGTTCCCGTTGATATTGAAATGTAAACGACACGACAAATAACACCAGGTTTTGATGATGGGATCTAGAATGAGAGGATATATCCGTTAAATCATTTACAATAGTATTGTAAATGATTTGTGACTGTGTATTATTGTGTGACTTTTAAGGATCATTTTAAGGAATCATTTTTGGAAATTAAATTGCGCTCTTCAAAACCCTCATTCATTAAAAAGATACATTATGAAACATAAGATTGGGACGTATCTATAACTAATAAATAGTTTTGTATGTTGGAGTGATTTCTGAACTTAATGAAGTGATTTGAAGAATTCTTTTATATAGCCCATTAATTTACCAGTGAAATCGCAATGGGCGACAAGATTTTATAATATTTAAGAACATCAAAAACAAAAAATGCTAATATTTCCCTTAAAATTATGCGTGCAAAATTTGACAATGGCAACCATTCAGCCACATAAATATTCATTAAACACAGTTCCAAAACGTTTTTCTCTGTAGTCAATATTTGACACGCCGCGTAACAGACTCGCTTCTTTGATCGTTCAACGTAGCGGAGCCGAGAGGAAAATTCAAATTATTAATTAACAAATGGTCTCTGAAATTGAATATTGATATCGATATTTTGTGGTGAATTGTGCATACTTTCATTCTGTCACTTTGCAGCTTAATTTAGTATAAAATGGATCTTTAACGTGATATTTGCTGATTCTTCGTGATGTTACAAAGATACAATAGAAAAGATAACGAAAGGACCTAATAATGTACTTGGCTCTTGAATTGGGTACAATATAAGCTGATCTAGGATAATGAACTGGTAAAACGTGAGTGATGCTAGAGATTGTGGGTTCCGTACCACTTGGTCAAATGGTTTTTATTTAGTAGGATATCTGAATTTGCTAATTTCAACATGGTGCTTATGTCTACTACAAATATTTATAAATTTTACAAACGAACTAAGAAACCGAAACTGAGTGATAGATAGTAGCTAGCTAGCTACCTAGCTAATAGTAAAGTACCTAATCTTTAGGGCATTTACAGTACGGAACCTTAACAGGAAACTTCAAACTAAAAATACTCCGAAATGATTCTAAAGAATTGATGATAAAGACTTTGATTCATACAAAAATGTCGATTCATCGATGACAATCGCTCTCTTATTGGTGTGTCAAAGATGTCGTCGACAAAACGATACGACTGTTCGGCACCCTTTGATAAGGGTCAAACCTGACGCTCTAACTTTTACTTTTTAGTTCCGAAACACGGGACCACAAATTTCAATAACGCCACGAACACCGCCATGTTTTTGTGCGTGCACGCAAAATGGCCGCCGCAAAAAGTTTGGTCCAGAATCCGGGCTAGTTTCGCTTTGATGAAAGGTACACTTTGTAACTCCCCCGCTCGCTTTTCAACGCTTGTGTTACGTCGGCTTAAATCGAGGAAAGTTTTATCATGTTTTTAATAAAGTTATACACGATTATCGCGTAACTACAAACTACTTACAAATTCAAAATGTTAACTTCCTTTATCGTTATTCGGTAACACATAATTTTCTTTGTACATGTTTTAACTTTATCGAAGTACTTTTTTGTTGTCATGCAGGATGTTATCTCTATTAGTATAATAACGCACTGATATTTAATGTTTGGTAATAAATTTAGTATATTCGTTATAAAAACAATCACTCGTACTATCACTATTACTAACTACAAACTATTAAGCAGTTTGCTTGAGCTCTGAGGAATTGTTGTTGCTATCAAAACAGTTTGCATTCTAACAGCTTATTTATGTTTCTTAAAACTAAACCTCACTGTCATCGTGTAGCAACTACTATCAATTAACTTAAAGAACGTCTTTTTCAAAGTCTGTTACAATTTCTGATCTAGCGATTATATATAATTCAATCGTTATGTTTTATTCAAACGATTTATTTCCTGAAATATATATTTACAATTTCTACGCAGTTTCAAGAAACCTTCCGCGCTTCGTTTTCCCGCTCCTTACAAATATTTATATTTGCTACACAAGTATCTTTCTTTGAATTTTCATTATTCCGAAATAACGTTAAGCCGATTATAACGGAAAAGCGTTACGAGATTTGGGAGATGAAAATAATTTTAACCGTATTTAGCTTTTTTATCGGATTCTGTCTGAAGTTTTTGGAGATCAGACATTTTTTTTATTCGATTAAGGGCTTTATATTAAAAACCATGTGAAAACGTATTTAGGAAATTAGTTTTTACAAAACTAGACGTATTACGTTCTGTTTACACGTCAATGAACTAAATTGTGCCTCACAATTGGCACAGTGTTCGCATTAAGCAAATACTAACATTATAATAATTATATTATTGGCAAATACAGCATTCATAATGGTCCAAGTTTCTCCAGCATCAAACATCAAAAGATGACTTTTGATCATATATTTTATACTGACTTGACTCTTCTAAAAATGTCAGTAAAAATCTGGTCAAGGAGATTGGAGACTAGAACTAAAAAAGTAAACTGGAAAAAATTCTACTAATTTAAAATTTCTTGTTTTAATTGTTAGTTGTACTACAAGAATTTAAATGCACGTTGGTGGTCATGAAACAGGAAACGTAATTACAATGTTATGTTATATTGTACGGGAGACACATCGCTGGTATGGCACTTTAAATGCGCCGCAGCTGGTAGTAATCGAGGAAGTGTTATGGTGCATTGTAGTAGAAAACCCATGTTCTGTTTGTTCTTTGAATTCGACAAAACAACTACTGTAAGTAAACGATCAGTGTCTTAGATGGTGTACGTTGTTAAGTTTTAAATTGATCGATTTATGCGACAAATCGAATAAATTATCGAATGATATAATTGAAATCAATTTTTTTTTTTTGGTAAATTTAGTAACTATTGTTTTTGATTTATTAAAAAAGAAATGATAAATATTAAAATTATTGAAACGCTAATTGAAGAAAATTTAATCAAAAATTCATTGTTTCTGTAATTTGATATTGAACTTATCGAATACACGTGAAAAGTTGCAAACTATTTAGCATTGAAAACATAGTTATTTGCTTAAATAATAATTCATAGTATTATCATTTTATTGTGTCTACAGAAGTAAAATCGATAATATATCATATAACAAATTATTTTAACGTTACTTTCCATCATCACGACCATGATCATCATTTCATACGACATATGTTACAAAATCATTGTGTAATGACAGATGACGTCACACATATCACTAAACCTTAACTCAATGTAAACAAACGTCCGCCGTTGCGCGGGTAATTTCGCAGAAATATTCCTGGCTCCCTTCGGCATGGCATTTGCGGCTTTATTTTCATTTCCATCGTCACAGTTTAGCATTGTTGACCTTTTTTTCGGTCGTCTTCGTTAGCTGAATCGACTTTTACGTTTTGCCGAACCTATAACATCTCCCGTCGCGTTCGTTTCGCCGAATCTTTCTTTTTTACTTTCGTCGTTTTAACCGTTCCTGGGCTTTCGGCTTTACGTCAAAGGTTTCGTGGTCCCGCCGATACTGAATTTGTACAGCGTTAAAGGTAAATTTTTGGTCACAGTCGCCAATTTAGATTGTTATCGGTCGTTTTCTTGGCATCGTTTTATTTATGTTCGACGGAGACCAGTGTTGCGTAATAACGATATATTGTTAAATGTGTGTTTACTGTAATCTTTATATTACCTATAACTATCTATTTGATCCTGAAGATTTATTTCATCGAACGTGGTAATGCTAGCGATGCCTAATTTGGTAATTACCAATCTGGTTTGATAAATTCTTGTTGCGTCAAATTACATTTTTACCGAGCACATAACAAATTATTGCCTATAAAATGTCAATGTGGAGTTGAGGACTGATCGTGAGCGTCGACTAATGTGGCAAGATTTAAGGAGTAGAGTCAAGAAATCGGAACAACGAGGTAGTCTGCTTCAGATGAAATATAATAAAATTAATATGTATAATCGACATTTTAAAGTTATTTTATAAAGACCTCTTCTGTTGACTATTCAGTAAATTGTCTTCAGTAAATGGTATGAAGTTTACCTATTCGCTCACTACTAATAAAAATAATCTCATTACTAAAAGTTAAATTCCGTGAAACCACAGTATTTAAACTACACGTTTTATGATTTAGTCCGTGACCAGTAAAATGGTAAGCAAGCGGAATGATGTCGATTCCAGTGACTAACAGCGAGACCCCATAAACTGTAGTTATTGTTTAATTTCAAATGAACCATTACTTAATGTTGAAACCTCATCGTAAATATGATTCCTTTGCCTTTTATTTTTTGGACCCTTTCGATCATAAAATATGTTGAATTAAAATTGAACATCTCTAAGCGAACGTCACGGACGGATAAATTAATATTGACTATAAATAATCTTTGGAAAATTTATAGCATGTAATACAAAATCTGTAAACCGTGCCCATGCATAATTTTTTCCCTTAAAAGATTACGCTTTAAGGATTATGGTATTTACGCTAAATCTTGAAAACATTGTGACACGTGTGCCAACTCTCAGGGATTTTATTAAATAAACCATGGTGTTCTTATGAGGTCACCATCCTCCCCAAGAAATAAAAAAGTTCTCAAATCCGAGGGCCTTGGCAAGTATGATGCGGATGTTTCGAACCGTCTTTTTTGTTTATTTTTCCTTTTCTGTAATTTTTGGGGCTTTATTTGCAACGATTTGTTTTGGAAGAATACAAACTAATTCTTATTTTTGCCAATTATTATCAACTAACTTTAATGGTTCTTTTTCCATGGATACACTACGAGCAGAATACGTATTTTGATAAAGTCTAAATATTTTAGAAACATTGGCCTTTTCGAATGTAAAAACTACTGCTGATGGAATAGCCACATATCGAGCCTTTGTTTTTTTTTATTTTATTTGTAACGATTTTCTTTAGAAGAATACAAATTCAAATGAAGCTAATTGTTATATAACACAACGTACACTGTGTACTTTCTTTACATCCTGAAGAATGATATTGCTAATCGTTAAAATATGAGTCCACAGATTATTTCGCCAACGTCATATAGGATGGAGATGATATGTAGGAGGTAGTTAGGTGTAACTTATGATGTTAGAAAAATAACATTTTATACAAAGGATTGCCGGTGATGTCGCGTATGTTAAAGAACCGATATCTAACTTAGTCTGTCTGTCTCTAAAAATAAGACAAAATAAGACAAAAATCCCTAAATTATAACTTGCCCATATTGCCCACAAGAATATTTCAAAAAGAAATTACCAAAAAGCACTTGTAGATTGTTTACGCCGCAAAGGCAATGATTTTGTTTAATATCACATTGTTCCATAAAAGGCGCTTTCTCGTAACTCGTAAAAAGTTTGCGGTTGACCCACGTCATAAGGTTTAGCGATACTTCATTTTTATTCTTTCCTTTATGTATAATGATACTTTGTTGTCGTGCCTTATGAAAATTTATGTAGAGCTTTAGAAATGTATTTTCTTTTAATATTGTCCGCAAAGATTTTTTTTTAAATTTTGTTGAACGTGTATCAACTTTAAAGTTATAGTGTCGTGTTTTATGTACGTTACTTTAACTTTCATTTGTTTGTAATACATTTCTGCTGTTTCGTTTTATTTATTGATTTTTGTTATTATGTTATGTCGAGTATACAATAACACTTAATCAAACTGGAGCCATCTAATACCAATATTTATGACCAACTAATAATCGTGTACGCTTATAATTGATTGTACCCTTAGGCTAAAAGTAACCCACCTAAAAATTTCTGTAACTCGTTAAATTGGTTTGGTCTTAGTTTAAAGACTTATTTTCCAGTATATTAATATTTACTGCTATTCATTCAATTATTTAAAATCGTAAGTCCTATAACTCGCTCGCCTCTCATGTCTTGCGGGGTCACTTGACGCCCCAACTGACCTTGGTGCTTGGACCCCACAACCTACTTTCCGTACGCAACATTTATGACCGCTATGTTATAATACTGTATTATGTTGCTTTATGTGTTTATTATTGCTTTACCATATTCCGATCTGGAATAGATGCGATTTTGGACGATAAACCTTTTATCGTAACATGGATGTCTTTACTATTGTAAATATTGTATTGTATTATTCTATATATCGGTACCGAGGTTTACCGCGGTGCTTTAGTATTTTTGGCTTTCTAGTGACGATATTTAAAATATACAAGGCGCTTGATGGATCGATGCAAACTTTTTAGGACGTGATAGAAGAGCTCATTGAGAGTCTATGTATTTAATATAGTTTATCTAAGTGCCAAGTTTTATGGTTTTCGAGAAAATCGTGATTTAGTACTCTTCCTCCTTTTCCGTCTTTAAACGCTAGTAATACAACAATTAACGTTGTTTTCTTTCTTCATCACGATGGCGACGTAGTGACTCCAGATTTAAAATTTTGGCAGAAATAATCCTTTTTCTCTATGAACATATACTGAGAATAGATTTTACAAAACTTCAATTCAAAAGGGGATAAACATATATGTAGAATAATTTTATTTGTATTTTAAAGAAAATTAAATCCTGCTTATTTTAGATTACAGCTAATGAAGAGGTATATCAAACTTTGAAAACCGAAAGTGAGAGTTATTGTAACATTTATAAAATTATTCAGAATTTAATAATTGATATTGTAAACACTAAACTGAATTGCGATTGAAAACATGGAATTCTTCAAATCACGTCGTTCTTTTAGGGTGCGTACACATTTACAATTGTACCGCAGCGTTTACGATGCTTTTGCCTGAAATGAAAATGTGCTAATAATGCTTGCAACACATTTAGTTTCCTGCGATTTAGCTCCCATGGAACTGTGCGTCGCTACATTAATACAGCACACCTATATAAAAATCAAGAAATTGACAAAGTATTACTGGAATCAATACTATCCTGATATACTATACTGATGCCATTGATATAGCATACAACGTAGTAAGTCTGTAACAAATGATAACACGGTAATAATTCTGTTTTTAAGAACTAATTCTTCCCTTATTTCGTTTGGAACCTATGACCGCATTTCAGATTCCTGCCAGTTGCGATGCCTTCTAACTTCTTTTAAAAACGCGTTCAATACAGTCGCGGCACATTCGCCAATGTGTCCCCACCTTTAAAAATATTATTTATGAACTTTACGACTGGAACTCAGCTAGTACGTTAAATGTCGGACAAAACACATTAGTTACCCGCTGAATAGTAAAATATAACTATTAATTCGAAACCTGGCGGCCGCCCAAACCGATAGGTCAGATTCCTGGGACTTGCCCGTTTGTCGTGTTCTTTGTTCCCTATAATTTATTTGTTAAAACGATAAATTTAGAACATTATAATGATGATGTTAGACGACGTTATGAAGCAAACGAGTCGATAAAATATGTATTTATTTACGAGTATAAATATATATTTTGAGCCGAGATGGCATAGTGGTGCGAACACGTGGATCTTAACCAAAGGTTACGGGTTCAAACCGTGGCTAGCACCGTTGGATTTTCAAGTGCTAAATTTGTGTTTAAATTCATCTCGAGCTCGGCGGTGAAGGAAAACATC
>DVVJ01000674.1:0-13735 GCA_018234505.1 Junonia neildi neildi | reverse complement strand
GCCGGTTTTCTGTGAGGCCGTGGTATCACTCCGGTCGAGCCGGCCCATTCGTGCAAATGCATGGCTCTCCCACGGTTTATTATTATTTTTGTGTATCCACATTAAATGAATTTTGTAAAATATGTCAGTTAGGTAGTTCTTGATCTCGCGCACTTTTTCATATAAAACTTTAAAATAACAATTCGGGATCTTTGTAAATATCTTTCGTGTATCACGAAATAGGCTGGGCCAGATTTGAATAAAATGTTGTATTGATTTTGCTTTTTCAGTTTATATCTAGTTCATGCAATTTCGCTTGTGTATGTAGACTTTGTTACACAAACAATTTTGATTGACTAAAAGTAGGTAATTATTCTCCATTGGGGAAATTCGGAAAGTGGTTTTATCCTTAAAGTATCTATGTTTTTAGAATACCTTTTTATATTTTTAATGTAATAGAATTATTATACGGCACCTTTGGGGTGATCCTCTAAAACGATTTCTAATGAGTAAAAGTATAATATATGAGGGTAAAAATCAAAGATCTTCTGATATATTATTTGATATATTGTAACTGAAAACGATATATATGATACAAACTACAATAGAGCAGCTTAGCCGTACTATGCGAAATATTCGTGTACTTATAATAAAAAGTGATACGGGTTAAGGTTGGCGTACACTATCCCACTGAGATAGACATGCAATAAAATAAAAATCTTTGATATCATCAGGCGGTTCCGTTCCTTTGATCATCAAAATATAACTTAAAAGTCTTAAGCTAAGTTATCAGCTTTAAAAGCTCAAGTTAATAATAAATGCTCGCTGTCGCCGCATTGAAACGGCTCACTGAGTATTAGTTTCAAGTTGAGAAATAAAATATCTGATGTTTTTAAACAAGTTATAATTTAATAAAATACAAAGACTAGGAGAACATACGTTCAAATACATTGTAAATTGAACTAAAGACCTATTTAAGTAAGATCGTGCGATCGTGTACGCCGACCCTTACGCCTCACTCGCTCGTCGACACATAATATAGACTAAGCCTAACATAACCAGCTGATTGTTAACAAACATTTGTCTAATATAACCTAAACGCGCACTTAATTTTCTATATCGAAAATTTCGTGCCACGATATCATAATAAACGGTCTTAGACGCTGCTTTCTGACGAAAGTAAGGACAAGGCCGCGCTATATAAACGTATACTATTATATATGAAACTCTTTCGAATAATTCAGTTTTTCATACAACTGGCCTAATTTACAACGTCTTTCATATATTTTTCGAGTGTCAAATAAATACAATACAATATAACAAATGAATGTAATAGGACATATTTCTAGTAACGTATAAATATAAATATTTTATAAGTAGGAAGACGTTCCCATTTGTTACAGTAAATTTTTTATTACAAATCGTAAACAAATACCTCAAAATAACCTCAAAATCTGTTATTTCTTCTTTTTTTTCTAGTCTCCAATAAATATGATGTAATGTTGAGTACATTTTCTATTTGTTTAAGATTCGTAATAAATACACTATACATAGATAGTCAGACAGAGAACTAAGCACATAACATGCTTCGTCAAGTTTTGGCCCGTATCAGTATCAAACGCATGACTATGGCTCAGTGAAGAATTTGTATAATAAGTCATGAGTTCCACCTTTTCTTATACATCTTTATTTATATGTCATAATTTCTCAAATGCTACTCAATTTTAAATGGCTGTTTAACATATTTTAATTTCTACATTAGAAAGATAGTCAAGATTTATAGTTTAATTAAAATTGAGTAGCGCTTAACAATTTTCAGTGACGATATGAACAACTGAATTAAAAAAACTATATATTTAGCTGTCATTGACAGATAAAAATAATCTCGAGGGGATTTTCCAATCGATAAACTTTTATAATCTATGTTTTAAGGGCAAGTACACATTCCCTATACATACAGACTTATAAATATAGCAGTTAACAGCTCATTTGAAAAAAAAATGTGTTACTATATAAAAGAATAATAATTTATAAGGCACATTTCAGTTTTTTTTTAATTGTAAAAATATAATATTTTGATTTTTAAAAAATAAGTAATGAAATAAGATAAAGTTAAACTAAAATTGAAACTATATAATAATATATCTGCTGTGTTGCTAACTGCATGTAACATAACATACATAAATGGAGATTATATAAAATTATTATAACATTGTGTGCAAGGAATTCATAAGGGACTTATTAGCATTTTCAGTAGAAAATAACTTATTTTAGAGTGATTGATGTTTATTACTAAAATATGAGGTTATTTTGAAGTCCACTTTGTACACATTCTACTGAGCCAATGAAGTCACTTATGACTTCCTCGTAACATACTATAAAATAAAATACACAGTTTAGAATATTTCTTTTTTTCGCCGCTCTGAAGTTGAAGCAAGTGACGTCACAGCTGCAATCGCACCGTGCCTAACTTCAGAGCGGCCAAGATAAAATGTTCATACTGTGGATTAAGTTGAACTTAGCAATATCTCCTTTATCCTCGGTGGTCGGGCATGTTGAAGATATTGGGGCTGGTGTGGTGTTCCTATCAGGCGACGTTGATGGGGTTACTGCTCTGTCGAAGCTTCTCGAACAGATTCTCACTGTCGCTGTCGCTGTCGTACATCTGGAAGAGAAACGAGGTATGTAGTCTTTGTTTTCTTTGAATGGTTGTAACGAAAATGCTTGAATGGCCGACTTTATAGAAACGATCAATAAGAAAATAAAGTAATATTTTTTTGACTAAGTTATCTAGTTTATATAACTTTGATTGTCTGCAAGATAATGTGACATCGTGACAGACGATATCCACATTTCACAGAGATGATTGTTACACAACATAATCGACTATAAAGATTTAAGTTGTATATGAAAATTCTCCCCTTTAACTTCAGCTTTTCCGAATAAGTCTTCATTTTCAATTTCATACACATTTAAATTGAGTTGACAAGAAGAAAATCTTTTCTAATATACCAAAAATACTATATTTACTCTTCTAAAACTTTACAGTCTGACTAAGAAAGTGGTACTTACATCCTCCTCACTCTCTTCGTCATCATCGTCTGGCGCGAAAAGGGCACAGATACGCGCGGACCGGGCGAGACGTCTTGGAGTACGCCCAGCATAGTCCCTCGCGTCCGGTGCGCCTCCGCAGCGCTGGAGGAGGAATTGGGCCAAGCGCAGGTCGCCGCGCCGCGCCGCAACATGCAGGGGCGTCCAGCCGGCCAGACCCTCCTGGAAAGATGAGGTCATGTTAGTCGTGGGTCTTGTTGGACTGGTTTAGGCGATGTTGGAGACGATTGGGCAAAGTGCTGCTAATGCTTATCGGCAAAATCTAAGAGTCTAAATTCACTGGCACTATTGAGTTTTAAACTCTGAAGTGTTTTTGAAGGCAAACCTATCATGAAATGATTTAAGCTTTAAGTATGTTAAGATTTAAGTATGTCACAAAATTCTTTTGAGACGTACTCGCCGAATTAGTTCAATCACAGCATCAAATTCTTACAATTCCTTGTTTTGAACAGTGCTTTTTGATTTCTGAATGAGATTAGTGAATATTATTGGACATATAATAAGCATGTTGTTAAGCCGTCTAAAAATTATCTAAAATTTAATTTACTAAAACCAATTTGGTACACTGTTCTAATCGATATCATTGGATATTGTGTAATGCCCTAATTTTAGTGGACGTAAATCGGTCATTACATAGCTTACGCAAAACTATAAGAATACAGATAAAATATATTGATAAGGCGACTTATTCATTATAAACTTTCCGCTCCGACTTCGTGTGGGTCAAATCGTGGACTTTGGCATCTCACTAAAGATGTGATTTTAACAAAATCTAAATCTTTAAAAGTTACAAGATTCTGTTTACCACATTTAGATTCTGTTGATCTTTTAATACCGGGTATTTTATTATGAGTAACAAAATGATTCAATAAGCGGTATTTCTACTTTATTTATATAAGCTCATTCGAGAATAAGGATGATTAAGGGGAAAACGTATGGTTTTTTCAATGCAACATTTAAACGGGGTCTTCGAAAGACCCTGGGGTTAAACCGACAATGTCGCGGGCGCGAGGCTGTTTGTCGAAGGCGAGCAAAAAAACCCCGTGCGTAACGTTTTATCAGCTGATTAGACAAGCGACTGATAAGTGGGTTGCCTCGATTCGAGTGTGGTCCGGACGAGAGATTTACATACGATAACCATCTCACAATGGAAGATATTTTAGATAAATGTGATAGTGATTTTATTCTTTATCTTCCTGGTAGCTAAATAAAACGCTATAGTTTGCATCTACATACATAATTGCCTAAAGGCGCAACGCCTTCCGTCGTTATTTTCCTTGTATTGTTTAGTCGCCCATCGTGATTTGAGCTACGTTTGAAGGTATATAGTATGTGAGGAGAGCTCACCCTGGCGTTGATGTCGGCTCCGAAATAGACCAGCATCTGGAGCGTGTCGATGTGCCCCGCGGTCGCCGCCAGATGTACGCACGTCTGACCTGAAACAATTAACAACATACATTGTATAAATCTGTCTAAGTGAAAATTGTGTTGCCTAAATTGTAAACAAAATCAAAAATATTTCTGTATTCTTGTATCACACAGTAATTTAAATATTATATCACGGTTGTAAATAATAATTTATTTAAATTAAGCGTGCCAAAAATACATTACACATATACACATTGAAAAACATAAGGCCCCTTCTGGGGCTCAGGTCATAACAACATCATTAAGAATTCTTACATTCTTACATCTTATGTCATATTCTCACCAATTAATATTATTAATATGACCGATATCTAAATACCTGAATACATAATAACTCGTTATATCAGAAACATTCGATTTCGTAAGCTTTGTTTTTATTTCTAGGGGCCTTAAGTTTACCAAGAGGTTTCTCACGGGGACTTTTGAGGAAAACGGGCTATTTTATATGCGGACAACGTCTCAAATAGAGATTAATAGGTTTTTTCAGCAGTCATATTTTATAGGAAAAAAATTAAAAATATATCACACATTCTACACACATACAAAGTATTTAGAACAATAAGAAATATTGTTGATAATAGAGAGTAGATAGGGATGATAAATACAGATAAAATGTAGTCATAGTTTGGTTACCATAGTTAAATTAAATAATAATCACAAAGTTTGTAACATTGATGACGATATCTTGAAGTTAATACAATATCATACTTAAATATACAGAGGAAAATTTTATATAAAAGATCAAAGACTGACGATATCCGGCTCAACGGATCAATGGAAAAATGATTTTTCTCATAAATCATTGCATTTAAGACGTACAATTTATTATTTTACTCCATCACCGGCTAACCCAAAATCACTCGATGTTGGAAGGATTCCAAAACTATTTCGAACGCCGTGAAAATAAACCGCTGCGTTCCCAGCTTTTTTAACTTTAGGAAACGTGAGCAATTCAGAAATTCCGTTTTATTTTTAAGCTTTAAAAATAATAATAGACGTTCCTAAAAATTATAATGCTAATTTTGTGAATTTTCCGTTCCGAACCGAATGTTCCTGATTCACGATATTACATGCAACACTGTTTCTAATATGATAACACTATTTGAATAGCAATTAGCGTCTGCAACGAAGAAGATATATAAACAATAAAAGGATATAAATTACAGGATTTGTCAAGTGAAGAATTGAATCGAGTAATTTAAAAGAAAACCGTTCAAGTGTTTAAAGTTATGCATTTCATTTGAATATTTTAAGGATCCACGGCGACCGAAACGTACGTCACAGCAAACTTGTTTTAACCTTTATATGAGCTTCGTCGACACGTGTGTATCGATTTTACTAGAAACATCGGCATCGAATCGATTGTAATAGTTTACGGCGTAAGAAAATGACTTCATTTATCTAGAAAATTAATAATTAAAAAAATGTTTTTATTAATAGGACTACCTATATTTCAATAACCAAAACAATTGCTGTTACATCAACTATCTTATGTGGTTATGTGGTCAAATTTTCAATTGAAATATCGTTTTTTTGGGTCAAAATGCATTTAGCCACAAGTACTTCTGCACTGGAGTAACGTAGTATTACGCATGACACGAGGCTGAAAATATGCTGCGATATTTAAATGTTACAACGCAGCGTGTAGGTGCGCGCGCGCCGCTCGCCGGCGGGGCGCGGCGCGGGGGGCGGTGGGGTTTTCCCAGCAATGTGACGACCGACGTGCCAGCGAACTGCCGTCACCATATAAGGCAGACAAGATATATTTTTCGACGTTTCCGTACTTGTAACGCTGCGAGCTTTCATTAAAAATAAATTATGAATAACACGTGAATTTCGCGTATTTGTCACGCACCTCGAAAATAGTAAACATTAATGTATTTACAATTTAAACGTAATGTTTTCTTCCGATACGGCTCGCGATGAATACAAATAGCCTTCACAGCGGCCCGTGACAAACGTTGAAATTTTCATGATAAATACGATTCAAGTACATGAAAAACCAGGTCGAAAAGTGGAAAACCCCGACTTGAATAAAAAACAAACGCTACTGATAACGTATGCTGGCGGACGGGCGTGTGACGTTCGCCGCAAATAAATAGTTGAATATATCCTGAGCTAGACTTTGATGTCGATTGATGATACTTAACGTTAACTCCATTCAGCTCTGCATGAAAGTTGCGTAATTGCGTGATGAAGACGTCAACTGATTGAATCAGATAAATGTCATGGCTTTTCAAGGATAGAAAAGACATCTTGCGATGGCAATAATGCTTTAAAATGTTGTATTATGAAAATAAAACAAAGCTTTGTAGGCCTTAATCATTCTAAATGATCTCATCAACTATACATTATTAGAAATTATCAAGTAAACAATAATAATACTTAGTACTACAATTACTTTCTAATATTAATTTATCGTTCTAGCGATTATTTTTATAATTTTTATTATATTTATTACTTGTTATATCTGCTCGTGTTCGATGAGTGTTAATTTTAAAAGTACGTCAGCATTATCAGGCATTGTGCGGAGGCACTTGTAATTTATCACTTTGGGTTTTCCACGAGAGTAATTAAACTTTAATATCAATACAAACGAATATATTTATTGTCGTCTAGATAAAAATTATTGACAAAAAATAACCGGATTGTGTACTTTTGATACTTGTATGAATTTCAAGGATCTGATGTCTTTGACCACATATCTGAGTAATGTGCTAACCGATGGAGGACGAATGTCGGTTATTACCGACTTAATGAACTTAATGAAGCAGAGTGCGTTTCAAGTACGATCATAGACGATTTACTAGCGAAATGCACAACTGAGACTAACGCAGATAAATTAAAGTGAAATTAAGATGGCTGTAATTCGAAACGGAACAATAAAAGACGTAAAAGCTATTATGGATGCAATAACTATTATAGTTGATGATATCAGTGCTCTGAATGAAATTGCTGCTATAAAAGTAGTCTATTGAGGAAACAAAGCTCGCAATTAGACGGAGTAAAAGTAAGGCGGTATTTATATAATCCGAGAGCAGTGAAGCCTGTTTGGGATTTCCGAGGTAGCGGCTTTTATCTCGAAGGTGTACTTTCACATGGGGATAACCCAAACAATCATCGTACCAGCAAGCATTGTCCTAATGCCATTGCAGAATGTCCGTGCCGCTTCGACGACTTCTGCGGTTTTCCTCGGACAGCTGAGATATTTCGTACTGTTTTCCCTAGACATTTCGGAGTAACGCTATGGTAATTAACGTAACACCATTCTTGAGTAACCCGCAAGGTTATTATGTCTCATGTTACCTTAAAAAAGCGGGGTTTATCATGTTGGTGCGGTAATAAAGACGAAGAAGTCTTGATGTTTTCGTTGTGTAATCATCAGCAAAGATATTATCCAACAAGCGTGCCACTTCCTAAATTTATTATCGAATAAATGCAGGCTTTATTGTTCGCTAACCACATGTAAAACGATGAAGAAAAAACCCATGATCTTTTTACAGTCACGTAACAGCAGCAATTAGCGCTCGCCTCGGCCGGGGTAACCCAAACGTTTCGTTTGACGAATGGGCACATGCTTTCACTGCGGCCCCGTCGGTTTTGTTACGCGAACGGCTGACTTTGGGAATACCCACGGGTCGTCGTGACCGCGGCGCGCGGGCAACCTACCGCAATTATACAGTTCGGTATCTTCGGCGTTTACGTGTTGGGTTATTCCGAATTTATCTTCACATAATTACATATCGATAAAATCGCAGGTATAAATAATCCGCCGTAAATTATTACTTCCGATAAGATTCTAAAGTTGTCAAGTGAAGATAATATTCAAATTAGCAAGTTATTACAGTATAAAGTTTAAAGGCAAGGTTACACGGACGGGTAAAACCGCATGCAAATGATGAACACACAGCAGAAAGTGTTGATGCGAGAATAAGACGTTGTATAACGCCGGGAAAACCGCGCATAAGTTTATTATTTCGACAGATGCTTGTATATTATTAAACGAAATTTACAAAATCAGGGAAATCCGAATTTACTCTTGAATTCGTTTTGTTTGGCGTGGGATTTATTTCGTGTTGTTTCAATCGTAAAAGGATCTCTCTTAAAATTGTGAACAATTTCGAAATGAAATGTGATAGATATCTTTTATCAAAAGTTTATATTTATATTGCAACGCATTATAATAAATACAGTAGATTACATACATTTCGTTCCTTCCTTCCGCAAACAATAATAATATTAATCCTTTTGGAAAATTCAAATAGTTATGATTCAAAACGTTCAATAATAGTTCTCAGTAATTTGTATGACAAATCAGGGAGGTCTGAGGTTTGCGTTGTTTCTAAACTTTTCATATTTTACATATATTTTCCTGATGGGAATTCGATGGCACGAGACCTTGAAGCCCCAAGCGACCGACCACGTAAACAACGTACGTAAGCTGGTTTCTATTACAATTCAATTCAAGATCCTAGTGAAACTGATTTTTTTTCTTCAGTCGTATGACGTGTCTTAGCGTGGCGTGTCCTGATGGACAATTCCTCAGAGGACAATGCCATCGGTGAAGGTGAACCAGGTTTGATATCCGCGAACCACTTTTATATCCGTTATGCAATTACCATCATTATTTCTATTTACTATCTCAATTAGATAGATAACACAATGCGTCTAGAATCTATAAGTACGTTATAAAAACTAAGTGGTAACTATAATACACGTAAACTGTTTATAAATGTAGATAGAACAGTCTTCACTCTATCATTGATGTGTTAAAGTATTATGAATATAAAAGTGTGATGACTGATGGACATTCGTCTCTTTTACATCAAAACTACCGAATAGATTTCGACGAAAAATTACAGTAATATAACTCATACATTAGACTACGTATAAGCTACTTTTTATCAATAAGACAACCCAACGAAAGTATCGAAAGTCAGTATTCAAATTAAAATTATCGACGTGGAACAATAACTGACTTGCAATTAGCAAACCATTATTTTATTAATTCACCAGCAAATTAATTGATAATAATAATTTAAAAAATGAAATAAATAGGTAATTTCGGTTCAATTTTTAATTTTCCATTAAATTATTTTCAATTAGTGAACTAATTTTCGTTATCTGTGTCGATAAAATTAAAACGACATTATTCCCAAGAAATTGTTCGTAAAAAAAACCACAGCTATGGGTTTATCTTCATGTATTAACGGCCTTTGACGTTTCCTATCTGAGGTCAAGACTCGTGAAGAACGTATGATATCACCATTTTTTGTGATATATTATTAAACTATAGTAAAGCGTTTATAAAATTCAAAATCATTTACGAGAATCTTCCATTACTGATAATTGTACTTGGAACTTTCGGATTGTTTTTGATAAATTCGGCATCATTGTGACTAATTGGTTACTTTTAGGTTTTCTTTGTGAAACATATATTTAACGATGCAAGGGATTAGGGCGATAAGAACTTTATGTTAACAGCTGATAACATAACAAAGGCTTACAAAAGACGAAAAAAGCCTTCAGTGCTATTTGTCAGCTTATAGGACATACTTCCCAAGACAAATATATCAAAATTTTAAGCCAATTTTCATTGAAATAAATATGATTTTTAATACAATGATGGGAAAACCTATTATTGGGTATTTACTCGTGATTCACGGAGGTACAGTATGGTACATAGAAAACAATTAAGGGCATTGCAGCGTTGGGATTTCCGTATTGGCGAACAACAAAATAAATGACAAAACGGTAAAAAATGCACGTGTAAGGCTGTGATGTAAACAGCTTACATAAGCGTAACAAATTATAATATTAATAAATTGTTAATTCATAACTTTGTACAAAATACTAAGCATTAAGCAATATCAAATCGCGACTTTATCCGCGTGTGTTGGTAAAAACTTAAAAGTAGCCAATGTATATTCTGTTATGAGTATAAGCTAAACTACGATTCAGTTTCAAGTAAATTAATTTAGTTTTTTTGCAAGAAAATCAACAAATATCTACCTATTATAATATTATAACAGACTTTAGCATAGGTAGTACTTATATGTATAAGTAATAATAATGACTCTTTTTCAAAAGATAAAATTATAAACGTTTTATTTAGAACTTAAGTATGTACTTTAACAGTTATAATTTGAATTACAATTACACTTATAGATTATACGAGCCCAGACATACGTTATCTATTAGAGAGGCATAGACACTGGAGATATTATAATAAGTAAGCTATTAATAGCCAATTGACCTAACAGTTTACTATTCAATATTTAACTTCTAACAGAGACCATGTAATCAAGTGGAATATGGCGAAGAGATCTAGAACGCGAGTAATATTAGATAATAGCTTCCAATAGTTTAAGAGATGTCTCGAGCCTCGAGCATGGCGCCTTTATTAATATTCCAGAAGCCATTATCTGTGACCCGAGTGACCAGTGTTAATAGCGATGACGTCAGACGCTACAATTAGAATCAGACCGCTTTTAAATTCATTACATTATTTATTGCATACGCGAAATGCGAAGGCCTATTGTAGCCGTAGCGGTAACGCATTTGCCTACTAACATTGCTTAGTTTGTTTATAAAAAATCTGCAAACAAGCGTATAACATTGGCAAGTCAGTGTCGCTACGTGGACGATAAGCCGAACACCTGCATAATCTTATACATCTATCCATTATACACATATGTAGATACGTAGATAAATAAAAATTAAACAGACACTCACCTCGATAATTTTTCTGATTCAATATCGTCGACAGCTTCCTTGGTGGGTGTTCCGGTACCGGTGACAGGAGGGCTTGGAGGCACTCCAGGTGGTTTCCAGTGACCGCTTTATGTAGTGGCGTCTCCCCTTGCACGTCTCTGATCGCCAACGAGGCTCCGGCTCTGACAAGCATCCTCGTGACCACGGCGTGGCCACTCATAGCTGCTAAGTGAAGTGCTGTGTGGCCATAATCGTTGGGCACGTCTAGCCACGCCTTGTCTGGACACACCCTTATTAAGGTGCCGACTGATTTCTCGCATCCCCGTACCGCCGCAATGTGAAGTTGCCTGCGAGAATTGTTTAAGTTATGCTTTGGTCTTTTAAGACAAAGTTTTTTAAATACAATTTTTAGACTGAGGTGTAATATATTTGTTCAAAACGTGTGATGTGTGTGATGTATGCTTAGTTTTTTGATACGCGCTGTAGGCTAAATGGGTTAATAGATTTTTATCCAGTGATATATTCACTATGATAACACGCTATTATAAAAAATTTCAACATTTTTATGCAATAAACTTCAATTATCTCTATAGATAAATATTGTTTACAACTGAAACACACATTAGCCGCTGCGTGATATTGTTATGATTGGAATAAAAAAGGCCTACCTACCTAATTTATTTACATGATTAAATAAAACTCGATAAGTGATAAAAAAAAAAACTATTTAATCCGGAATTAATTATTCAACAATTTTAATTAGCGATCTTAAAATCATGAACTCGTAAATGATAAGTAAAATAATTCGTAATAAAATATTCCACATCGTGTTTTTTGATCATAATGAAAGTATTTTTTTTTTATAAGACAACTGCCGACGTGCTAAAAGTCACATCGGGAGCGGGGACCGGGTTTTCCATTCTATTGACCCTTCGGCAGAATGGAGAGCGCGCCGAGTACATCTAACTTCTTATAAAAAAAAAAATCTGTAGAAATTCCGATGTTTACGCGCGTAACTTTTTATTTTGTCGTCCTTTAAAAATAGCTTATTTAATAGATTTTTCTTTAGAGTTTATAGTGATCTTATAAAATTGGTTAAAAATCAAGAGACATTGATAATATTTCGATAACGCTCAAAATTGGAACATTTTACAGATGATGAATTGACAACGAATAATGCAATTGTAGGTAAAAGGTAAACATTTTATGAATAACAAATTAGGTATTTTCATAGCTGGAATTTTTTTTACAATCCATATTATTTTATAGGATTATAAAATAAAAAATTGTTTATGTTTGTATCAAACAAAACACTCCACGAAATTGAATGCATTTTCAGTTGTTTGATAGATACATGAATTAAAATAATTTATTTATATTATGTATAAACAAAGTTTTACGTAGATGTAGTTGCGGACAAAACTTAATAAATGTTAACAATACAAAGAGCCTTGATATTAAGAAAAGATCGAAATAACCAATGGTAATGTATTGTAGTTGTAAATATCTCGATTGTATAAGTAGATGTTTCGGAATTTCAATCCTATGACTATGAGATTAAGGTTTAAAATTGAATGTTTCAATGGAGTAGTAAGTTGAAACTTGATAATGTACAAACATTACATTATTATAACAGCTATTTGTATGGTCACTACTAACATGAATTGAGAAAAGCACTGGCTACTTCTTTTATCAACAGCCTTCAATAATGAAGTTATTTATGGCATTAAGTAGTACATTTGAGAACTGTTTTTAATATTTTCTTCTATCAAATTGACTACCAACGGTGAATACACCTTTAAAAAAAACAACAACCGTAATTTGAATTTTGTTTTGAACCAAAAGAATGCCTTAAAACTTTAATTTTAAGTGGTATTTATGGTAATTTTAACAGTATTTAACATTTTTAATTCATAATTATTGTATGTAGTTTTTTACGTATCATATTTTTTTGTATTTATATTTAAATATTTATAATCTTTATGGTTCAGAAATGGAATCATTATCTTAAATAAATATTTTATTACATCACAAGTATTAGCATGTATTATAAGATTACTGATATCTGACCTCCACAAGTATATTTTTTGCATGAAAAAAAAAACAAAATATGTTTGGTAATTTTTTGTTTATTATTATCTATTGTCTATAACTCTATACCAAAGTTTGCAGTATAATAGAAACTAAACAAGCGTGGGCTGAAGATAGAGAATTTATCTTATTTGAATTCGAACAGGAAGCGAAGTTTCGTTAAATGGTTTTTCGAGATAAGGAAGCATGGTTTAAATGATTTCATGCTATTTTGCATATATTCATTATAAAGTTATTCATGTAATTATTATCTTTTTATTCAACTTCACAGATGAGGAGATTTTCAATTTGACACATATTTTTAAATAGATTATAATATTTCATATAATATACTTTTTCTGATTTGATATTATACAAGTTTTTATCAAATTGAAATGAACACCACTAATACAGCTAAATAATACATAATTTA
>DVVJ01000673.1:0-13738 GCA_018234505.1 Junonia neildi neildi | reverse complement strand
GAAGGAGCGCGAGCTCAAACTTGTATAATAGCTCCGTGCGCGGTTCGTCCACCCCGAGCGTATTTCAGAATAGTACTCCTACATCGTCTCGTGTAGACGCAGGTATTAGGTATTTATTGGTCCACATCCACACACGACGATCAGAAATAAACGAAAAACGGATCTATAGCGAGAAAGAACGCGAGCTCATAGCAGCTCCGCAAGCGGTGCGAACACCGAACGTACCTTTGAAACATACTCATACCTCGCACGTTGAATCGTCCCGTGTAAACGCAGTTTACAGCAGCTCGCAAGCGCGCTTAGCCCATACGGATCTCCATTAGAGTGTGGTTTAAGCAAGTTGACACGTACAGTGTAGACCCAAGGTTCCAATTGAGATTTATTTATTTTTCTGGCATAATGACTCAAAAATATGGCGACAAAAGAGAAAAAACAAGAAACTTAATAGGTACGAAAAAACAACTCAGTGAATAAATTTTATAAACAGGTTGCTCGTCCCCCGCGATTAAATCATCCGCAAATGAATTGATGCAAAAACCAAAACAAATGAATTGATGTTCTACAGACCTATAGTTTCGTCAAAATCACACATACATAGAATAAATAAATATAGAATCATTATAGATCCACGGCTATAACCCTATAACAGATATGCATGGTGCAAAATTGAATTATCTCGATCTTATTTTGAAGAATGATTTCTACTTTTTACTTTCAGTCTTGTGTTTTCATATTACTGTATTCAAGATACTTCACAGTAGCAGTAGGAAAGTCGATAAAGAAATCGTAACACGAGTATATTATTCCGCTTTCGTGATAACTTCCGCGCGAGGTAGTCAATCACATGATCGACATTGTTATCCCCACTCACTTATTAAAACTGTAAGTACATTCGTGCCAATGACTCTCATCAAAGAACAGGCATATCGAAATCCAGATTTTTTTATACAAAATACCCTACTAACAAACAGCGTTTCACTAATCACCGCCGCGTATGAATATTTAGAGTCACTTATCCGTTGTCCGTCTAAAATGTAAAAGGATGAAAAACAAGTTCGAGAAGGGATGGTAGAGCCAGGGTGAGGGTCCCATGCATCCGTTTCATACGGCCGCGAAGAGGACGACAGTTCAGGTTTGGCCTCCGACACACTAGCCGAGACCGAGAACACAATTTGCCCTCCTGAGACTCACTTGGCCACGAGCGGAGCAACGCACAGGAGAGGCAGCGACGATCCCGAGAACTCTCCGTTTCGTGGCTGAAGACGGCAGGGGTTATTAGTGAGTAGGAATCTCAAATAAACAGACTTCTTCTCGCAGGACTTTTGGTATCTGTCGAAGATAACTATTACATAACAAAGAAAAAGTAGGTCGGCTGAGCTAAGGACTCTCTTAAACATCGCACGAGTTGAGAGTTCTGTAAGAATTTGGCTACAGCTAGACTTTACCACAACATCTTGAGGTTGCATTCGGCGGTGGCGGCCGTAGGAGATTACCTATACCAAGATACCAGACACTTTTCCACGTTGGTACTCCAGAAGGTCGCAGACATCGATTCTGCTAGTCTTGCAACTTCTGAGCCTAGCTCGCTGAGCAGAGCGCGTACAAGGCCGAGACCGCATACGAGACGCGTGCAGACGTATGCTATATAACCCTCAGTTTGGTCTTTACCGGCAGTCTGGACACAAGTAAAATAGTCTGTTAAACGTTTTAGTTGTCAATTCTCGGTTTCATGATTTGACTCTACATTTCCTTATATATTGTTACAACGTAAGATCAAGGATGTTTCATTATAGCATGACGTATAACGCATGTGGCACGTTTTGATAAATCCGGTTTCGCTATACAGACGGTAAAAACCTTTGCATGGGCCTTACACTACAGATTTAGGTAATTTGAACATATTAAAGCAAAACGTAACCTGTCCTGCTGCGGTTGGATAGCTGACACGTCCAAAATGCAATCGTGATACTAAAACAATTTGGATGGTTAAATAAATCACTAACCATTTTCTGAACAATATGTCTAATATAACAAGATGAACTAAGATTATCAATAAAAGTGGCATGTCAAAAACGCCGCTGTCAATCGAAACGACGCGACGCATCGCAAGCTGTGTATATTTATCGTCCCATATCTCCCTATAATGTTATACCGACAGAATAAATAAATGTGTGCGCCGCGCCCGCATCCGGAGACCCTTCACGTCGCACGTAATCCAAAATGTCCGTTTATTTTTCTATGTGAGTCGCGCCGTCACAAAAAACAAAGCACGGATCGAGCGTAGCGCATGAATAGAGCGAGAGGGAGATACGCGTCGGCCAGTCCGCCGCGGACGGGGCGCGGCTCGGCGCACCGTCATTGGCCGCGGACATACGTCGCCCGCCGCCTGAGCTCGCCGCCCAATCCTATTCGCTCACTACGGTCCCCTCCCGCGCCCCGCGAACCCCAAAACACCGACCTTTCACGAATGCCGAACCGATTCGATACGACCGAAAATGCCTTAGTTACTAATCGTGCGTAGTGAGGACTGGACGTTTTCGCTTGTTTTTCTTAAAAATACACCGGTTGTTCCTGCCATGGATTCAGTGCCTATTTACGTAACCAAATTTGTGTTGGATTTGCTACATCAATAATTGGACTGATCATTTCAGGTAATATCTATCACCTCTAGTGATAATCAATACTATCAAAGAAAACTAATATACATAACGATCTGCTTCCAATTAAACTCGAAAACTTGTGATATACTCGAGCGTTTTAGTGCCGGATGATCGAACGTAAAAGCGGTGTCCTCGTAATCAACGTAGGCCGGTCGGTTCGGCAACGCCGCGTGTAAATAATAGGGTAGGCGCTCGGTCTTTCTCTCGCAGCTGGCGCAGAGCGGCAACGCCGCGTTCGCGCGACCGTGCCTCCACCGCGCTGCGCCACACCGCGACACCGTGGGGAATCGCCCGCCGCGCGCTACACGACGACTCGAGCGAGACGCATTCACCAACGCAATATACCTACTATACCAAAACGAAGTTCAATGACGACGTCGTTTGTCGTTTTGCCAATTAGACTAGACCACACTTAAGAAAACATTCATAAACTGGATTACTAATGAGTATTCCATAGGTCGAATTTACAAACTCTATGTAAGATGTTATATACATACGTTATATACTTTATAATATGTATATAAAAAATAATATAATATGTCAATTACACGATTACTGAACTATAGAATCTGCTGAAAATACTTAAGTACGAATGCAATATAATCATAATAATATCCGTGAGCTCTGAAAACTCAAAACACTGATGAAAATAAAACTTGTTTACAGATATCGAGCGGGTGTTTGTGAATGCGTGGCGCACTCTGTCGGGGTTTAGCAGCGTGAGGTCGCGAGACGCGCGGGGCAGGGGCTTCCTCCCCCTGCTTCAGTTCGTGCTGCGAGTCTGTGGAGAGAGGACGTTTTGCTGCGCGGTACGATAACAGAAGCGTTCGCGCGGCAACTTTGAACAGTGACAGTGCACGGAGAGTGAATTGTGATAGAGAAATGTGTGTCGGATTGCGGTGCGCTACAAATTGGATGCAGTGATCGGATCACCCTAATTGGATTACAGTGCTTTTTGGATTTGGATTTTCGTTTTTAACCACCGTTCAAACTGGGGATGCACAAGATGGAGCTCGGCGACAGCGTGTACGCCGCTGAGCGTATCATGAAGAAGAGAATTAGAAAGGTGAGCTTATTTCTTTTGCGAAAGCGAACACGGCAATATATTCTGTGCTTGCGAAACTCACATTCGAGATCACATATCACCAGCCTTATGTATTCGGTGCGCTTTATTGTAACCCGCCGTTTCGCAACTAACGCTCGCCCGTTTCGCTTGCATCAAAACAAATTCGATTAATGCTTTGTAGGTAAAAAAATATGCATCGTTCGGTATTTTAATTTAGATTTTAGTGTATTTAATCCGAGCATTGTGATCCCGGGAGCAGCTGTTTAGAAGTGATCGCAAGGGTTTTGGTGTTCCTTTTAAAGCGACGTTTCGTCCCTTATTATTATCGAGGCTCCCCTTGCGGGCTTATATTCGGAAACTGAGGGCAGTGAGAAACGCAATTCTCCTTATGAATGGTGCCCTTCTTGAGATCATATTAAGTTTTGACAGTAAACAAGTTCCGAGCATTGAAAACGGGTGTAGGGACGACTCGTCGTGGTAACCTGAGTTTTTACACTTTGTTACTAACCTGATAGTGATTAAATGTAGTCGTAAAAATTTTGCGCATGTTTTGTTTGGTATTACAGTAAAACTTGCCGGATCAACAGGAATCTTTGTACTGCGAGCTTGATGCCTTAAAAAGGATCGACAACATTTCTCTTTAGTTGTGTGAATTTGCATATCTAAAAGGTTCCATTATATTATTATGTTAACAGTTGTAGACCCTTTTTATCGGTATCATTAATTAAAGGTAAGTTATAGATATTGAAATCTAGGACATCGTTGTCAAAACGACTAATGGCGTAATGTTAGATATGAATAGTTTCAGTTAAGTATGAATTTGGTTAAGAATTAAATTTGAAGTAGGTGTGAGTTGAGAACCCCCAAAGTGTAATTTGGTATCGCAAGTTGTCTTTAGATACAAAAGTTTTCTACCTAATTGTTTATTCATAATTTATGTTTTATTTATGAAATAAATTTCGCGTTATTTGTGTTACACGAGGGGAAAGAATATTAAACTTTTAAGATCTTATCAAAAGTGTTAGCCTTGCATTATGTCTGTTGAATCTTAACATATTTCAATATCATATTAAGACAACACATTAGGATGGCTCATGTAGGTAAAGTACATAAGATATTCACTGTAAAATATGTGACATGACATCACTGAATCTTTTCGTTTTGACCATTTTTAAAATAATTGGACTAAAAATTTAGTATTTTGAAGTTCATAAGCTTTGTCTGATTCCTTGTTACGAATAAACTCAATGTATTTTCATTACCTTCTTTTTAATAGGAGAAGAGGCTTCGCCTAGCCGTAGGACATTGACAACCTGTTACTCTACTTACTTTACTAGGTTTATTTCGGAGATATAATATGTTTCTATACAAGTTGTGCTAAGCTACACAGACTTACATGTAACACTATAAAATAAGTAGTCATAAGTTGTGTTCGTATTATATATTTTTTATCCAATCGTATTATTTTAATGTCGGCTATAAAAATATTACTTACGGTAATATAGCCAAAGATTCATGCGAAACAGCGAAACTTGCAGCTAAATATTATTTATTCTTGTTCAAAAAATATTAAATTTAATTAATAATATTCAAATACTAATGTAAATAAACATGAAGTATAATACAAACAAAAACAATTCTTCCGTAACTACCGGTAGCGCCATCTATTGAATGCAAACCGAAACAATACTTCACGTTACGCAAATATTTACAGAGTGCAGTAATATTGGTTTTGTACTAATTGCGTTAAACGAATTTTGTATTTTCAAGCGAGAAATATTGTTTGTATTGACTATACTCGTGTCTCTGAGATAAAATGTTTAGTACATATTTCAACAATATTTAGTACCGTATAAAATCTTACCATTTTTACCAAATGAAAAATCCTAATCATAATGACGTCTGATATTAATTTAAATAAGCGAATTGCAAAAATTTATTTACTTCTGGCACACCATTTCCCATATAAAAAGTACTCCGAACAAATAACGTTGAATATAAAACCTCTTTTATCATTCCATTCATCGCTTTATTTTCATTGTAAATCCATTGCCAAAGTTTCCAGTGGCTTCCCTAGCGCCGTGTCAAATTTAGGAAACTACTTAATAGCGCGGTTTTATTAACACAAGCTAAATTTTACCTTATGTGCTGGTAAATAGCGGCTATTTCACGATGATGTACGAAGACCTCGTTATCTGTCAGAATGGCTTAACATAAATGTATGTTTATCGTTTTTATAATACATCTGTTATTCCAAAGTAATACGGTTCAAAATTCAATGTAGACACGATCCTAGTATAGAAACTCCTTCACAGCGCTGTAGCCCTGGTATCTCGAAGTAAACGCGCCAGTATTCGGCACTGACCGAACCCACGTCGAGCGCGCATGCTCCCCGCCATTACTTTCAGCCAATGAGCGTCGAGCAGGCCGTGCTAAGCAAAAATGCCCCTCAGCTACATTATATTTCATTCATTAACAAAGTTTACAATAGAAAATGCTGCCTTGTGTTTTTATTAATAAAAATAAAAATAAACGATCTTCAATAAAATATAAAAAGAATTAATACGTGTCATTCTTTTTTTTATTTTTTGCAACTTTAGTCCAGTACAACCGAATAGCGTACGAAATAATTCAGCGATTGTTGGTTAGATGGCGCTATTATACAATTTTTATTGGGATAAATATTTCGACGATGATATGCATTAAAAACTCTATTATTTAATTATTTCGAATAAGAACTTAGGCTATAACATAAACATTGGGAGTTAGGAGTTCGTAGTGGATGATGACAAAGAAGCAGTCGACATTATGCTTAAGTTAAAAACACCATAGACGAGGTAAAATTATAAGAATATTGAAAATAGGAATGTCTTCAATGAAATACATGATATTACAAACGAAACGGTTTTATATTTCTTCATAAGAAAAGGGCAGTGACGCGCGACAAGGGCATCAACAATTTGATACGAATAGCTGCACTCGGAAGCGACACAAAGCCACCAAATTTTCTATAAATAATCGCCTGACAATACTTCGTTGTAATTTTATCCATCCTTATGTTGTATTCTAATAAAAAATGGTCGAACAGAACTGAGACATTCATAGAGTAGCGTCGAACACTTTTTTTAATTGTTTGTTTACGAGGACGGTCTCTTTGAGTTTAACGTTAAAAGATAAACAGGTATGTAATGAAGAATTCCCTTATCTTAGGCATCATATTAAAACAATATTTCATAACAATTTTTACTCAAATATCATTATTCAGACAGTGTTTATGTAGAAAATATACAAGATATTCGTGACCTATCTTCTAATCTAAGAGTGTAAAAATATTACCAGAAAAATAATTTTCGTCCAAGTTTAATTTTCTCTTATAGAGCATACTTGATATAAAAATATTAATAGGTATAATATTAAAAAAAGAATACTACATCTAAAAATACTTCACGGATTCCGATGTTCTACCTCGTTGGATCAATTATAATAGGGTCTTATGTACGTTATGTACCGTTGTTAGCGACCCCTCGATATAAAAACTTCCTATGTGAAGGGATCCCCCTATATTTAGAAAGCATACTTAATCGCATACGTGTACGTTCCGAATAATAAAGTAGTGAATGGAGAAACGTCATATTGCAGTCCCCACACAATAAAAGCGTAGACGGCATTGTCTGTCACGCACACCAGCGCACGACACATTCCGTTACCGCGAACAGACGCCGATGAGAACTAACGATCAGATGATCGCGGGCATCGCGCCGATATCGCCCTTAGTGTCGACGAATTTAAAACCGATTTGCAGTAAACTATCGTCGAAATAAAGCGTTTGAAATATGACACCTTTATTACCGACACCGATCTCGATTTTTTTTCCAACTCTTCGAATGCAGTCATCAAAAAAACGACGTTGCAGGAGTGCATCGTCATAAAAACTGGGCATCAGGCCCGTTGCCAGGCATTATCGTAATGCGTCTCTCGGATCACCGGCGCGGGCGGTCGTTATGCCCCATGCATTATTATGTAAATACGAAAAAGGTAAGGCTATTTTTTGTAGCCGAACTTATCTGATTCAGATAAGGATTGTAATTAGTGGGCCTTACTGGGAAGGCACCGGAGGTGAGACGTTCCCACGTCACGCGCGTAACGGCGAATTATTTTTTAATTGCCCCTCGAATTATGACTACGAACGTTTTTAATGAAATCTAAAAACATCTTTATCATTCGCGAAATGTATATTTATACATTGCTCCGCATTAAATAACAATGGAATGTAATCAATGTTACGAAGGGTTGGTATTAGGGTCAGGGTATCGGGGAATATTTGTTATAATCTCCCCGACCCTCGTGTCAGACGCACCCGTCCGGTATTGTGTTTTTTCTTATCTGTCGTGACCCGGCTCCGGGACACGTCTCGCCCCGGGCTGTGATCCTCTTAATTGAGTTATTAGTGACGTATTTATACCGGGATTAGGTATACAATGCGTGGCAGTTTGATGCTAAATTTATAGTTTTATTTTATCGTGCGTCAAGCTCAAAATAACAGGGGTATCTGATAAGTGTTTATTCAGGAACTCACGGAAACTAAGTTCTCAAGTCCCCTTGTTTTGAAGGAGGAAGGACGTCTTCACAGGACACTTGTCAGAAAACCTAATTTATTCAAACACCCTCTTAAGTGCCCTCGATTGTACAAGTGGTAATCCCCCATTCCCAAAGCTTTAAACCCAATATTATACTTCGAAATTAATGTTTTGAACCTTGTTTTTGACGTTATTTTGGATTAGTTTCACTTTCTGTGCAATATTTTGGTGAAACTTCAACTTAGTCACGTATATTTTTCACAATATAAATTGTTTCAATATTGCCGACGTCATAAGAACAGTTAGACTATTAATTTTACAACTCTTGCTCTAACGAAACTAGAAAAGATTTCATTTATTTCATATTTTCATTCACGTTAGTAATTTCCCAATGTGAATTCAGCTAATCTTACGATGTAGGTAGGTAGGTACTTTGGTTTATTCGTTTTTAATATTTAACCATATTGAGGTAAAGTGTTTTGTAATCACTTGCATTTTTTTTAATTTAACTATAACCTGCTGCCATTATAAAACGTATAATTGCTGATTATACATTCGGAATACAAAATTTTAATTTAACAATAGGTAGTTTTATAGTTCTCTTTTTGAAGATTTTTCTGTATAAATATTTTAAAAGATGACACTAATTACACCTACCTAATTACCAGTAATGTTAGCACTAAGCAATCAAATAACTTAAAATTAAATTTAAGATTGTCGAACGACAACAAATCTCTGTTCAATACCGTTCCCACCAGTTCAGTAACTCAAGTAGCTATCAACGAGGCGCGTCGCTTGACAGTGCATTGATTTAATTGTCGCCGAGTCGATGACCGTGGACCGCTGACTGCACTCGCTCCGACTCGAAACCGTTTCTTATCGTAACTGTTCTAACTTAACTACGAACTCATTAAATCCTGAACCATCTTCATACCGCACTGAAAGTATTTAAAGACTCAAAGGTCAATAAACCTTCATACCTATTATCAAGAGGGCGCTGAAAATATAAATATAATCCTCGTAAAGGATTTTAATAATTGATAGCCGATGAAAACACCATACGTAATTTTAAAGACCGTGTGACTAATCACACGTGTAACTAATACAATTCACGTCTCAGTGTAAACATCATTAAGCATGAAGTGTTCGAGTAACGATAAGAATAATAATGTGAGACGTCCTCTCCTAGCAACAGCTGGGTAACGACTGACGTGCGCGGCATGCGCCGTCGCCGCCGTCTGCAAAATGCCAAGTCGTGTCTGCCTCACCGTCCCACAAACTTGCTTACCTTGTCTGACATATCAATTTTCTCTTGCACACACAGCGCGCTTGCAAACGCTAACTCCTCAGTCATTCTATGCTCCTAGTACTTATGTTACAAAAGAATACGCGGATACTGGCCTCGATAAAAAAGGATTTTCTTTCACAATTAATATAACGAAGTAAATAAAATACCAAATATACGTTTTAACAGATATTTCTTCTATTTGTTAACGTTAATTAACGTTAAATTTGATGTAAAGTTTAATTTATGTAGTAAAATATCTTAAGCAGTTCCTTAGTACATAAATAAATAGGTATTAAATATGAATCAAAACAGACAAATTAGACGGTAATTATAAATAATAACATGTCGAATTACAAACATATTATTAAAGTATTATTTTAATAACTAACGTTCTTGATCTTGTAGATAGGTATGTATATGCTACAAAAACATAATAATAATATGAAATTTTTTCTAATAAGTTTTTCCTGATCTGCTTGGCATTTTTTGTGTGTCCAGTTGTCCACATACCTACTGGTGTACCAATGAATGAAATAACAAAGGTTCTGTTAGACGTCACGTACGTCGACATGGAGGTCCGTACGTGCGCAGAATGTACATAACTTAGCCTTAGTTCAACTTGAACTGACTGAGAAACTAACTACCTGTACGTCTTTGTTGCCATTTAGACACTCCTTATCAACAACTGTATTTCATCATGAGTATTATTGTTTACATGTTTTATTAATGCAGCAACAAAAAACCAATTATCTTCTCAACTTTTTTAGTTTGCAGTTATTTTAAGACGTACCTATCTATCATTTAGGAACAGAAAGTATCCGAAATTATTTCGATGTAGTGTATACCAATATTACATGTTTGACAATATATGAGCTGGATTATTACATGGGATACCATGTTTTATCGTATTAACTCGACAAAAAAAACAACATTATTTGCCCTTTTTACTTACTACCCTTACCTATATATTTTCAGAAAATATTTGTTCTTTTAATGTATGCGTTTTTTCTTTAGTTTGCTTGTCATAAGAACCCTTACCTAAGCATATATCA
This sequence comes from Junonia neildi neildi, assembly GCA_018234505.1. Classification (NCBI taxonomy): domain Eukaryota; kingdom Metazoa; phylum Arthropoda; class Insecta; order Lepidoptera; family Nymphalidae; genus Junonia; species Junonia neildi. The sequence goes on along the minus strand of DVVJ01000673.1, from coordinate 3,095 downwards.
ATTTTATAAGTCATTTGTACAAATAAATAGTTTGTCATATATCCAAATCGTACGCCCCTCGGAAGCCAATTTATGTACAACGTCGTGAAAATCGTCAAATGAAATGGAATATTAATCACACGATCATTACTTCAATTGCCTCAGGACTGGGATTTATCCGTTTCCCTCCCCGTATCTACATCCTTTTAGCGCCTCCAGAGGGTTCGAAATTAAACGCTGAAATTGAATTACATTAGATTTTATACCGTAGCAGGAGGGGAATTGGGAGCACTGTCGCTTACCGCGTTCGAGCTATCCAATATTGAGCGAGGAATTATATTTAACATTTCGCTTTAAATTGTTTTTTTTTTTATAAAATACCAACAGACGTGCTGATAAAAAACATTCTACGAACCGTTATTAAGACTATTGCTAGCTCATGAATACGTTATCATTAAAATACAGAGATTGAAATAACATAAAATCACTATCAAATAACTATATTAGAAACAAAACGTTTCTTATAAAAAGAAGATAAAATTAATTATCAACAACAAATATTACGAACAAATCTTGAGAGTCATCTTATAAATATTCGGAGAGGCAATAAAAGTAATGGTGTTAATTGACGGGCGAAGTGTCGTCGGCCTTGCAGCCGTGCTTTCAACGCTCCGACACGGTCATGCTTCTTATCTCCGCTACTAGTCATGCCACTAATGTGGCTCGTTAGAGAGCTCGTGATAAAAATATGTTTAACAAACGTGAATAAGTAAAGTCTTAAAAATATTTTAGTCTTTAATTTGACATTTTCAGAGCTATTAACATGTCGCGCTTGACAAAATCTTGTTTCATGTGAAAACAATAACTAAGTTTGTTTCTTAATTTGGCAGTGTATGACGTATATTTTCATTGGCTAATAGTAATCAATTCGACGTACTCATCTTTAAAAAATAAAATGTTATATTAATTTAAATGTTATTTACATAATACGATCCGCCTATCCCGAGTATCAATACCAAAACAAACACTTTCACGGACATTTCACAGCCGTGGCTCGAGCAATTTGAGAGGATTCATGTTTAAACGGCTGATCGGTCCCCGTGGGCTGCTCCCGGGCCATTAATCTTCCTCCCTCCCCCTCCCGCCCGCTCTCCTACCACCCTCTTTCCCTACCGCGGCTAAAGTCGGCCAGCAATTTGTGACATGACAGACGACGAAATGTGACCGTCCCGATAAAATGAGGTCTAACTTTATTTATTGCGGCTTAACGCCAAAACCAAAGCTCTATTCGAGTAAATATAAAACTTATGTTCGAAAATTCATTTGGAACTTATTAGAAATATATTTAACCCTAAAGTACTTTAAATACAGGATTAAAAATAAACGTTTTACCACCACTTAATTATGTCTCGCTATGCTAATTCCCCTTTTAACACAAACCAGACCTAACTAATGAAATTCCTGCATTGCGATCTCTGCAGCGAGCAATCAATTTATTATCTGTCTGGCAGGCTGCCAACGATGCTCTTTAATTATCTATTTTATCTATGGACTCGACACCTATACCTTTTTGTCGACCACAGAGACAAATAATAGCTTTGCTGATATTAATATAATAGACGATCAAACGGTAATAATTCCTTCCCTTTGGAGTCATTTAGATAGACGCGCTGGCAGCCGTCCAACGCAGCTCTCTGTGCGAGTACGTACTGAAGTTTCATCACATCCATAAGCTATTTAGATTCGAAGATGATTGATATATGTATACGGAAAAATAATTCGTTCTCATTTAAATTATTTCATAACGATCTTCGCATATCCGGCTATCGGACTAAGAATCACTAATGCCTTTTCCCTATATGGGATCATGAGTATGAGAATCTCTGTAGGCGATTCATCGCTCAAAATGGATTTTGACGAAAATATCAGCTTTCATAATCATGCCTTTTGTATCATTGAAATAGAAATAAATAAAATTCTGGTTCTATGTATGGTTTATCATTATTGAAATATTGTAATTGTTTTATTTTCTGTAGAAAGATGTTCTGACTTTAATTAAACAGTTAAGTTATCGGTTTTAATTTAAATTTGTTCTTTTTACAATTTGTTATCAATTTCATTATTCGCGTGTGATACCATTATGCGTTAAGGAGCGTCTAACAATTGAGTAAAAGCACTCGAACTAGCATGCCAACGCTTTCTTACGTCTCAGACAAATGGGCTACATCATAAAGTTCACAGGGCGCCGAGCAGGCACAAAAGCGTCCCGTTCTTACGTCACGGGCGCGTCGCGGCCGAATGCTCCCCAAACGACTCATTTTATTCCGGTTGTTCTTATGAGACGAAATTCGAAGATGGAAAAATATCTAGAGTACCAAAATTGCGAGATATTCCCCAACATGATACACGGACATCGTACAAGTAAATTGTTTCCTCAATTTGCAGTGTAGAATACTTACGTTGTGTTTACAGATGAACACATATATTTGTCGTTAAAAACTCAATTACTCTCTATTCTTATATGTAAAACCCTATCTTATCCCGAAATTAGTTTGATTGCAAGTCATACTAAAGTTAATATAAATCGTAACATTGCCCGTTTGAAAACAACGACAACGACGTAAATCTTTAGATCTGATGCCTGATCACAAACTATCGCCATCGCATTTCAGTACAGTACAGATGATTGGGAATCAACTTTCAAAAATTAACTATAAACGATACCGATAATTTAGCGTGATTACCCTTCCGACCTTATAGAGGCGTCAACTGATTTATCGGTACAATCGCTCAATGCGGATCAGACCACGAGATTTGAATATGCGGGCTCTCCTCTAACAAGCTTCTTTCGTATGGTAAAACGATGATTTGTTGCCTTTGTTGTTAACGAAATGCTAAATTGATTCAATCACGAATACTGTCGAAGGGTTGTGTTGAATGTAAAACTTTAAAAATCACTTTACTGATGTAGTATTACAAAGAAAGATAGATAAACTCATTGCAGGCTTATAGTGTGTTCAGAAATACAATAAATAAATAAATAATAAATAATAAATATATACGGACAAATCACACAGATTGAGCTAGCCCCAAAGTAAGTTCGAGACTTGTGTTAT
>DVVJ01000672.1:0-13740 GCA_018234505.1 Junonia neildi neildi | reverse complement strand
ATTTTGGTCTTAGACTTCTACTATTCCACTGAATAATATTTAATCTCACAATTTTTTTAATATTATTATCCATTGCATTGTATATAATTAAATAGTGTCTTAACTAAAGGAAAATCTGAAAAAAAATTAACTACTACTAAGGTAACCCACTCAATTAATTTTTGCACAATTTGTTTGAATTTATTTATTTATTTATTTATTTATTTATTTAGGGACAACCAACAGAAGTTACAACATTAGTTAGTAATTGCATAAAATGTTCTTAGACTAAGAGTTAATTGCACTTCCAATTACAGGTCATCACAGCATGCATGAATAATTGAGATACAAAAAAAAGTAATTATGATTAAGTTACAAGAAACATCAAAACATTAATTTAGATACAAATTTAGTATACAATCAGTCAGTCAAGTGTAATAAAAAGTACATTTTAAATTTCTTAGAATAATTTCTATAAGTAAATAATAGTTAAAAATAAAAAATAGTTAAATCATGCCTATATCTAAAAGTTATGAAAACATATTTGTCAAAATAATAATAATAATAATATACTTCAATGTTAATTTCATAATAATTCAAATTTAAATAGTTGCATATCATAGTCAATTGTATAAAGATTAATTTGTTCTAACTCAATTTAATTTAATTTGAGGTATGTCAAGCAATAGTGGATAAATGTGTAATTAATTTGTTTTTAAACGACCCTAGGTTGTCGCAAAATAGATCTAATCCATTTATTTCTTTCGCTAAATTGTTGTAAATTATGCTCATCCTTGGTATTGGAGAATTTTTCCCAGCTCTTGTTTTGTATCGGAGTATTTGGAACAAGTTACAAGCAAAGCGAGGGATTCTTCTCGGTACCGTGAAACAAAATTTATTCAATATTTCTGGACAGTCGATATTATTGTTGAAAAGCTTGTGCAAAAAACACATGTTTAGATAGGATCTTCTGTCTTCAAGCGTTTGCATGTTAAAGTACTTAAGTCTTTCGCTGTAGGTATTGAAAGAGTTATTTTTGGTTTTGTACGCCAAATGCCTTACAAATCTTTTTTGTATCTTTTCGATTCTTGTTTTTTGTGTTATATTGGTTGGACACCAAACTATGGAGCAATATTCTAACTTGCTGCGAACATAGCAGTCATAAAGTCTGATTACTGTACTTGTTTTTCGGAATTCTTTGCTACAGCGCATAATAAAACCAAGACTCTTATTGGCTGATTCGACTATTTTATCGACGTGTTTATTAAAATTTAGCTTTGTATCTATTGTGACACCCAAGTCCTCAATGTTCTGAACCTCCTGCAGTTCTATACCTTGTATGTAGTATTTTGAATTTATTGGTCTTAATTTGCGTGTAATTTTAATGTGTTTGCATTTATCTATATTTAAGAACATTTTGTTTGTCTTGCACCAAGTATCTAACGCATTTAAATCGTGTTGCAGAAGCAAAACATCGTTTTGTTCTTTTATGACACGTGTTAGCTTGAGATCGTCGGCGAAAAGGTAACAATGTGAATATTTTAATACTGTAGTAATATCATTGATAAAGATATTAAAGAAGAGAGGTCCGAGATTAGATCCCTGTGGAATACCAGAGTATGCCATGACGAAGTCAGATTGGTAGCCGTTTACAACAACCCTAGAATTTCTAGCTTTGAGATAAGTTGTGCACCACATCAAAAGGGCGTCGGAGATTCCCAATAGTTTTAATTTTTTTATCAATAAGTTGTGGTTCACCTTATCGAAGGCCTTTGAAAAGTCCGTATATATAATGTCATTCTGGTGGCCCCTGTCTAGGTTTTCTGAAATATTGGTCACATACATCAAGAGATTTGTATTTGTAGACCGTTTAGTTATAAATCCATGTTGCTTGTCACTGAGGTAATCTTTAGCGTAGTTGTAAATTATAGGATAAACCAGAGATTCAAATACCTTGGACAGCGTACATAAAATTGAGATAGGTCTGTAGTTTTTAATTTGTTCGAGTTTCCCTGATTTATATATTGGCACAATTCTTGCTTCCTTCCACCTTGTAGGAAATTCCCCAGAAGATAAGGATTTGTTATAAATTAGCATTAGTGGAAATGATAAAGTGGAAGCACAATTCACAAAAAAAAGAGGTGGAATATCGTCTGGTCCCGCTGCTTTGTTAATATCAAGTCTTTTTAGCTTTTTATAAATCTCAGTTTGTGTTAGCTTAAACGTACGTATTCCATTTTGGTTTATTCCATAAGCAGGAGGATCAATACCAGTTAACGAGTCTCTCTCGTATACTGAGGAGAAATTGTATGCGAAAAAATTGCAAATAGTTTGGGGGTCATTAGACTTTTCGTCGCCGAGATACATAGTTGAGGGATACGGATTTTTGCGCTGGCGAAAGTTTTTTAAATGAGTCCAAAAATATCTAGGATTTTTTCCGATTTCATTCTCTATTTTAGTTATATAGTTGTGGTAGCACTGAGATAACAATTTTGCGCAGTCGGATCTAAGATATTCGAATTCAATTTTATCCAAGGGATTCGCATATTTTTTGAGTTTAACGTGGTATTTGTGTTTTAACTTCAATAGCTGTACAAGTTCTTTAGAAAACCATTTAGGACAATCTCGTTTACTGTTTGTTTTTTGGGGTACGAATTTTACTATAATTTTTTGTAATATGTCGTAAAAACGATTCAGCATGTCGTTAACATTATTACAGGTAGAAAATTCAACAAGCCATGATATTTTGTCAAGTTCATTAATAATTTTGTTATAGTCGGCTTTATAGAAGTTAAATTTATTTACACTTTTATTAATGTTTTTTGTTTTTTTAGGTAATTGGATAATAATATCTAGTGGCGGATGTAAAACATCTATTGTCTTTTTTAAGGGATTGTAACTATTCGAGACTGTAACGTCTTGACTACATAGTACTAAATCTAGAATTTTATTTTTGGAATTATGTATTAGGTTATATTGCTTTAAATTATTCAATGATATAAAATCAATTAAGGAGCTCTTGATATGACAGTTGTTATAGTTGTAGGGTATAGCAAAAGAGTCTTCTTTAGAAACATCCCAATAAACATCGCTTAGGTTAAAATCCCCAACAATGAGTGTGCATTCATGACTGTGACAGTAATCCTGCAAAACTTTGTTTGTATTTTCTGTAAATTTGTCCAGCAACTCACGTTTAATAGGTGGTGGTAAATATACTGCGCAGATATTAATAATTACTGGCTTTAAATCTACAGTTAACCAAATATCTTCACAGTCACTTTCCCATTCAATTATTCTTTGTGATGTGAACATTTTAGATATAGCTATTAATACACCTCCACCTATCTTTTTATGTTTGCTTAGGGCGGAGCTTTCGCGGTCACGTCTGTATACGATGTAATTATCATCAAAAAGTTCCCCCGTGAATAGACTACTATTTAACCATGTTTCAGTAAATATTATAATATCATAATTCATCGCTAATATTTCTTGACGTACCTCATTAATACTTGACCTTAAACCTCTAACATTTTGGTAATAAATTGAAATGGAATCGAATTTTAATAAATAAATGATTATAAACATGTCTTTAATACAGTGTGTTACATATACAAAAGAGCACTTAAATCAATGTGGACAGCGTTTCTACGTTCCTTATGAATTTGTATTCCGATGTTTCAGTTTTCCGCATGTAGATATTGCCTCCTCTGACCCATACAAATCGGTACTTCAATTCTTTCGCTTTTAACCGCGCTGCTGCATGGAGAGATTTCTGCGTCGGAGAGAGATGCTCAACCACGTAGATTGACTTCGGATCGCCTCCTATTCCAATATGGTTGGTATTCATTTTTTCGGAGTTGTTCTTCGCTTTTTTGTTAAAGTTAATAGATGCTGCTAGGAACTCATCCCGGATTCTTGGACTGCTAAACTTAATTAAAATAGAACGCGGCCTCGGACTGTTATTCTGAAGCTTTGCGACTCTCGTGCAGTAGTGTATATCGGACTCATTCAATTTATAGTTTGTGGTTATTGCTATTTGCTTTACAAGAGTCAGCAGGTTTTCATTCTTGTGCTCAGGTACGCAGTGGATTTCTACATTCATCGAGCGTGAGTGTTGTTCTATCTTTACCAGACGTGCTCCTAATTCATTCACCGATGTTTGTAAATTCTTGCACTCGGTCTCCAATGTCTGAATAACTTTTTCCTTCGCTGATATTTCCTTCTTTAAGTCTTCGTATTGTTGTTCTATAAAGTTCATAGAGTCTGTAACTTGCACCAATTGGTCTAGCACTTCTTTAGTTTTAATGTTCAATTGAGACATTATATTACTTTTGAAATTCTCTAAAGTGTTGACTAGTTCTTCCCTAATAGCTCTGCGGACGTCAGCAAGTGTCAGGGAGTGTGATTCGCCATCATTTGAATCATGTGTTTCTTGTTTTCGTCTAAAGGTGATATTGTTTTGTTGTTCTTGATTATTGTCTGGGAAAGATCTTACGGGTGTGCTGGTGTTATCAGTTCCAGGACGAGGTCTATTACATGATGGGCAGAGCCATGTGGATTTGAAATCTTCAGACAAGTTTTTATACAGTGTAGTAGTAATAACCGTAACGCAAGTATAGTGGTATCTCTTCTTACACAATTGACACTTTAAGATTTCATTTGAATTTGCTAGGCGGTTACAACACTCGAACTTATTTTTATTAAGTGCATTTTTTGCTTGATCAGCCATTGTTTATGGTTATAGTTGATAAGAAAAAAGAAAAACAAAAAATACAACACAAAAAAAAAAAAAAAAAATTAATACGGGTTTGATAAGGCGCGATCCGTGGTCTAATACATGTTAATTCATTGCTTCATACCAAGACTCCAGCGTTCGTTATTAGCGTTGTGTCAAATAGCTACTCATATGTTGGCTGTTATGCGAATTGATAAGAATGCCTTTTGTTTGTTACTTTGCAATGATATCGTTTTATTTTTACACTACCGGCACTTAATCACTATTAAGAAAGAGATTGAAATTTTATAAATTTATTGTTTATTATATTCTCTGTAGCTGTTCGTTGCTGTCTGTTATTGTTTATATGTTTTATTGCACTTCACAAATACATGTTATTGATTATATATACAGTCACTTATTTTGTTTTGTTATCACCAGATTTCGAGTTCAGTTCTAAGTTTTCACTTTAATCACTAAATTATCGGTAATTTGTGTAATTGATGATGAGACAACATATACCACCGAACGACTTTTTGCAATTAACACATTTAGTTAGACTATCGCAACTTTTTCCACTTTTAAATAATTTAAATAGAATTTTTTGGCGAGAGCAAACGTATCCGTGACGTATGACGTATGACGTATTTTCATTTATTATAGGTCATTATTTTAAAGTTACGACGAAATATTTGTACAAGGGAGTAATAGCAAACGATTTTTCAAAGTTTTGTTATGACTTATAATTTTGGTTATGAGTTTGGTAACATTATCTTGTCCTCACTTAAATCAAGTTGTAAAGTTCAATCAAAATCCATTTTATTAATTCGGCTGATTATCATAAAAGTTGCCGAATATGCCGAATACCGAATAGTAACCGAATATACAATGCAAGCCTAATTTAAACATATGTAGAGGTATCTATACCGAATACCGAATATCTACATACCATTCGGCCGAATACCGTATACATAAGTAATATATAATATATAGTTATAGGAAAATAATTGGTAAAATAAGAAAAGACAATTTATTCCGTGTATATTCATCTTTTTATTACTCTCTTAATAATAATTTTATTAATGTAATGGTATTGGTATATATTAATAGGTATATCATCATAACAAATGCACATTATCATATTATAGATAATATACTATATAACCTATATTAGAGAAGTTAACAAGTTTTCCATGCATTTGATTTTTTTTTCAAATAACTATTTTTTCATTTAATCATTGTCGAAAAAACGTTATTTTATCCAATTAAGGTAAATCAAAAGGAGGGTCATGATTTTGAACTGTATGTACGAGTATGTATATAGGATATGGAATTATGGATGTTCATCTGTTCCCTCATAACTTCTAAACTAGTTATCATAATTGTCGTATACCAGTTATAGTCTTTGTTTCGTTACATGAAATCGCGTATTTCACGTATTGATTTTTTTCGTACTATTGTATTAATTATGCCGAGTTTGGTATTACATTTAAGCAGTTAAATGGCCCATTTCACGGCATACATTTTGTAACGTCAAAGTCATAACCTAGAATAAAACAATCAATTATAGCACTTGTCTTTATATTGTTACAACCTATCTGTATCCACACTAAGCTAGCGCCATCTAGCGTCGAGTAGCAGAACCACGACAAGACTGTCCGGTAAGCGGTTCTAGAATAGTCATTACTAACGGAACATATTCTAAAAATGTTCGAGAATATTCTACGCGGTTCCACCCCTCGTTTTAACGAGTATAAATGGCCCGCAAGCGTGCGACGGAACAGTTTACCTTTGGAAGCGAAAGTGTGAAATTAGTGGAAGAAATACGAGCGAAGAGAATTATTACCGGCGATATTGGCGAACATTTTGGACAGTGAGTTTTGTGCATTAGCGATTCGGAACTGTGTTGGTGTACTTTGTAATTTTTGCAATTGTGTACGTGTGAAGTGCGTAATGAATCATCGTTCCACATTCATCGGCATTTTATTTACCCAAGGCTCATAACATTGGTGTCAAAAGTGGGATTCGAACCCACGCCCACAACAGTGGAATGTTACGAGCCGTGAGTAATTTGCTCATTAGACATTATGCAACGTTAGACGTTTTGCTACATAGACCATAGGATCGTAAAGCGTAAATAAAGTGGAACGATGATTTATTACGCCCTCCACACACACTTGACATAAGTCTACACTATAACTACGCGTCGCTAAACACGTACACAATTGCAAAAATCACAAAGTACGCCAACACAGTTCCGAATCACTAATGCACAAAAATCACTGTCCAAAATGTTCGCCAATATCACCGGTAATAATTCTCTTCGCTCGTATTTCTTCCACTAATTTCACACTTTCGCTTCCAAAGGTAAACTGCCCCGTCTCACGCTTGCGGGCCATTTATACTCGTTAAAATGAGGGGTGGAACCGCGTAGAATATTCTTGAACATTCTGTAAAGTGAGTTTTGTGCATTAGTGATTCGGAACTGTGTTGGTGTACTTTGTGATTTTTGCAATTGTATATGTGTTTAACGACGCGTAGTTATAGTGCAGGTATACTTACGTCAAGTGTGTGTGCAGGGCGTAATAAATTATAGTTCTACATCCATCGGCATTTTATTTACCCACGGCTCGTAACAATATAATATATAAGAACAATATTTGATTGACGTTATAGAAATAAATATTTTTAAGAATAAATAGTTTTTACAATGTTGTTGTAGCCACAACGACACAACGCTACAAATAAGCGTGAAACAATAACGTGTGTTCAAGTTTTGGCGCTAAAATCCTGCCGAATATTCGGTTATTCGGTCAGGGACTTGCCGAATATCCGGTATACTGTCGAATATTCTATTCATTGCAAGCCTAGTGTAAATAGTTTCAAAGAACTAAACATTTCCATTCATCCATCCTTACTGAGTACCTACTAATAAGGTTTTAAGGTCTTTGACAGATTAAAAAACCTTAAAACCTTATTTGTTATTATTTCAAAGAAATAAGAAATATATATTTAGGTTATTATCGATATAAAACATATGTAGGTATGCTTTTTGGCATGAATATTCGCTATCAAACAATGTTGGCAACATTATCGCAGACAAGAGACACAAAATTGTGTCACGTCGTTACCACATTTGCTTTAATTACATACAAACATGTATATGTATATGAAATATTAAACTTTTCCCTCATAATTATGTGAATTTTGCTGTCAATGATTTTTTCATATGTCTATATGTGTCTTTTTTCATATGTTCTAGAACCGATTTCAATATTAGTATTATTTTCAAGATATCCTTAATAATAAGGTATACCTAACTATTACAATATTTCCTTGTTTTTATTAAATAAAATAATTGTGATAAAAAATTATATGGGCTTAGCTTAGAGACATACTATGGGACGAAATTATTACTGGATCAGTTCGTACCTCGCATAAAATACCATAGCGTCGGTAAAAAAAAATTTGCCTAACACTCTATCGATTCCACCAGATAGATGAGTAAAGGTCTTTTAAAATATTTATAAAATTATAAATCCTACGGAATAGTTACCAAGATATATATCTAGGTACTACTTATTCTTGAAAAATACATTCCAATCCATAGCTGCATAGATTTTCTAATAAAATAATAGTTTTCACCGAAGATAGTAAACGCGACAAAATGTCTACTCTCGGTTTAGAAGATATAAAGAACTACAAAACCCTTTTAAAACAACTGTTTGCTGAATTCCTTGGAACCTTCCTCTATCTATCCATTTCCCTATTGGCTGAAACGAATCTTGGAAGAAGCGTTGTGACCACAGCATTGGCTAATGGACTGCTAATTGCGTCTATCGTCCAAATGATTGGCCACATATCTGGAGGCCACGTCAACCCAGCTGTTACGATTGGTGTTTTAATTTGTGGACATATCACGCTGCTGAAAGCAATCTTCTATATAATTGTCCAAATTCTTGGAAGTCTGCTTGGATCGGCTGTCGCTTATGGGTTAATAGATGATGCTTCGAGAGATGGTCTTGGAGCTACCGTTCCTTACAATAATATGAGAGCTGCCCAAGTATTTGGATTGGAGTTTCTTATGACCTTTATTTTAGTTGGTGTTGTTTTAAGTGTTAACGACGATAGAAAGAAAAGTGGCGTAGGTTCTGCGTCATTGGCAATAGGGTTAAGTATAACTGCCTGTCAATGTTCTGCAGTTTTGTATAGTGGTTCATTAAACCCTGTCAGGTCTCTTGGACCGGCAGTTGTTATGAATGTCTGGATCCATCATTGGGTATACTGGGTTGGACCAATTTTGGGTGGGTTAGCTGCGGGTATTATTTACAGATTTGTTTTTTGATGCTTGTAATTATTTTATTGTAACCTTTTTTGCGATTTATTTTGTGGTATTTTAGATTTTCTAAGACGCAATAAATTAATCCTAATGAACCCAATGACAGTATTTTCTTATTGAAAATTCGTAGATTAGTTAACCAAGGATTATTACTTTGACAGTTTTAAATTTATGATAAAGGAGTTTTAATTAGTGTTTCTTGCTACTTTAAGACTTAAATTTCTTCGATTAATTACCATTAACTTTATTACTTTAATGATGGTTTTACTAAACAAACATACTTTAAAATGGCAATATCTTTAGATAATCAAAAAAATTAAGTTGAATAAACCTGCAACTATAAATCAATCAGCAATATCATCAGAAATCAAATATTGAATTTAAATTCCATTTTGTTTCAAAAATTATCCTGGTCAATTTCATAAGAATTTGTTTAGAATCCAATGCTCGAAAAGAGAAACTTCTCATTGGACTAAAAAGAGTCACTTGCGATTGCGTCCAAAGAAGCAAAAAATACGTTGACATCTTAAAAAATTGTAAAGAAAGGTACGAAAAGAATTGGATCTCTGACTCTCTTGGCTCCATTTTCACTGTAAGAAACGTAGCTGTATTATGTCACATCGATAAAGGGAATAGATTTTTTAAACTTATTTTGCGACTCTGGGTTCATGCCCTTTTCATCTCTTATTTAAAAACGACAGAGTAGCCCTTAGGTAGGCAGTAGTAGGACCAACCCAGTCTATACACGTGCTGTAATCATATCAATACATTTCCATTTTATCATACTATTTTCATATACTCACTTATTTTAAGAAGATAAATTGCTAATAAATTCCTTTTTATGTCAAACGACTATTAAAACTTTGTTATGTGTGTATCGAAATGTTATAGAAATGTTTTATAGGGAATATTTAAGTTCTCGTCCTTGGCTATAGTAAATAATTCGTCTAGACCCCTTGTCTCGCCATAATGAATTACAGAGAAGTTGCTCTTGTTGAATAAATGAGTAATAAAGTAATAAACATTTTAGTGGTATTGCATTGAAACAAAAACAAAAAAAACATCGATGTTTTTGAGTAAAGCGCTGTGGTTACAAGTAATTTTTTAAAAGTAATTGATAAACTAATGGTATTGAACAACCTCCTGCTTTTTTGAAGTCGGCTAAAAATTGGTGGATTATAAAATTTAAGATCTCCAGTTACATACATTTATTTATTTAAGAGTTTATTAAAATTCGCCAGAAACATTACAGAGACATACATTACTATAAGCCATAGGAAAGCAATATTTAAAAGATATGCTTATCCCTGTAAGGGAATTTTTCCAGCATACCCAGAAGAGTGAACATAGACAAAACAATGAATGGTAGAGATAACCCATTCAAGTTTACACATATAAATACTTATAATATATATCTACATATTAATACATATAGGTACTATATACGTATACATATAGGTACTACTTAATATTCCAAAATTAGGAGAGGGATAAAAATGCTCTTTTAATTTCCTCTTCTTCTTACATGTTTATTGATCAAAATAATTAAAATTCTGAGCAATTTTAGGGGGTAGACACCCAACGCCGCCTCGTCAGCAAAATTGTGGATCCTCTGAAAATTCCTTTTCCCCTGTTAAGGAAAAATTTTGCAACTTAATCCACCACGCTGCTTCACGTTTATTCATTCTTAGAATACATTACCCTTAAAACAATGCCCAAAAATCCTTCCTTAGTTATGTTTGTGAATTTTGTTTTATTTTTTCACCTTATAGAAGGAAAATATACGATATTAATTATTAGGTACCTTCTACTTTACATTATCGCCAATTTATTTTATATACCTATTTGTAATGGATTTGCCAATAATAATTAACTAACAAGGTACATGTAATATTTCGTTAAAATGCACAATATTTTAAGATAATTGAAAATATCTATAAAACGATAAAAAATATGCCTCGTTAAAATAATTTCGTATAATTTTTTCTATACAGTTTCAGATGAAAAAACTTTAATATTGGTTTTTGGATTGTTCCACTTTTCAAATTCAATAAAAATTGTAAAAATAGCATTTGTATCAAATCCAGTTCTTAGATTTAAAAATGAAAATTGTTAAAAAAATTGTATAAACTACCTACTCGTAACAACTCACTATTTTGTTTCTATAAAACGTTTTGCATTCAAACTATTAATCTTCTATTGTTGCAACCGTTCATTCGGAAATTACAAATTCAGATTTATTTTAACCGACTATAGCATTGTAAAATAAGGTAATGTGTTTATTATTCTACAACAATTAGGGCTCATTCAAGTATTACGTAACGCAATTTTTGAAGATTTTAGAACCCCCCTCCCCCACATGTAACGCACAGTGACGTTATTATGTACCCCTCCCCCTAGACGTTACGTAACATTTTACCAAAATTTGTAGGTGAAAATGGTCACTAAAATAATTTTCGAGACCATTTTCATCTAAAAATCGCAATAATGTCGTTACGTAACGCTTTGTTGTTATACCCCCTCCCGGCTCAATAACGTTTTACAAGACCCTCCCCTCCCCCCAAACTGCGTTACGTAATACTTGAACGAACCCTTACTACTCATCTACTATTCATTACAAACAAAAGAAAAACAAATAATACATATTACGCAGCAAGTTCCAACCCCTGACCAGATTTACGTCACAATCGTCTAAAGATATCACGTCTCTTTAAATCGAAATAAAATAAACATCGATCACATCCAAGTAAAATAAATCTTCATTACGAAAAGGGGAACGAACGGATAGTTGTCCAAGGATAAGCTAAGCGGATGTGTGGTTTGGTTTTTCGTTGCCCGTACTATTGTTTTAAATGATAAATTACAAAAACAAAAATTGCTTGCCAAATTCAACCTTAGATATGCAGTCTCGATCACTTGAAAGACATTTTTAAAGCATATTAATGAAAGGATTTAAATGAAAATTCTGTGATGTGTCCCGTCGGTTGCCGATGATCAAAGGTATTTTATAAAGCAGGCAGAAATATAACTATCTACTTTAATTTACCGAGTGAGTATAAATGCTGAGAATGACCAAATGAATAATAAGTAAAAAAAAGCGAATACTTACTTTTTTCTGATTATATCAACGTGTGGAAACGGGAAACGTTTCGCTTGTTGATAAATTGATAAACTCGACGGCAACTGCCGACAGCGCCTGAAAAAACTAAATTTATTTTTTCAATGGTTTTTAAAATATATTTAATATATACTAATATTACCTAAGCTATATATTTAAAACATACTAATATTATCTAAGCGATGAGTGAGTATCGGTTAAGATTGTTATTCTTTCACGTAATAACTACTGAGCTACCGAGAATTTGGTGGAACTTTGCAGTAATGTAGCTTATACGCCAGAGTAGCATATAGGCTACTATTATTTACATACCACGCGAGACACTAATATATAACATGAATAATGTATCGTACAAAAATCAGCCAACCTCAAATCTCGAATCGATAACAAATAGTAGGATATTGCAAATAAAACGTGTTCCCACTCCACTTTCCGCTTGCGTCAAACTCTTATTTCTGTACGTAATTCGCGTAATGTAACCTACTTGTAACCAACCGGGTTACGGCTGTTTGTTTCTAATGTTCACGTAATACAACCCTCGTTTAAGAAGCGTGGGAGTTGTTTGGTGCATCTTGACAGATGAACGTCGAAGATGATTTTTTTATTAGCGTTGAGGCAAAGGTATATAAACAATCAGCCGATAAGATTAATAGGGTTGTAGAATGTTTTTATATTGTGATGAAAATATTGCAGTTACAAAATTATAATATATAAATTAGTGGAAAAATAAAAGGTGGTGGTTTGTCAAAAATTATTTTATCGGAGACATAAAATGAGCATTTTAAACCTGGAAGTCTCTAGTTTTGAGATTTCTAGACCAATAAAATTTTTTAGCATGAGATTCCGCGCATTTCTATTAAATAGGGTGAACCAAAGAATTCCAAATTTTATTGGCCTTTCGTTTCGTTCCATGGACTTGAAAAATTATTTTTATCGATTGATTGATTTTTTCTGATCCTTTAATTTTTTCCCGTTGTTTATTACTGCAACAAAAATTATTAGCAAGTAACATTATTTGTTACCCTTTTATTTTTTTTAACTTGAACCACATTTCCACTTTCTGATATATGAAAATAGAAAAATAAACGATAAAAACGCAATAGTCAATGGAACAATCGTTATAATCTGTACAAACAATGGCTGCCAAAACTAAAGTGGTCGGAAGTAAAGCCGATAAGGAAGGCATTGTATAACAATAGTGTGCCCTATCTTCATATGTCATATGTTAATAGTTTTCATTGTGATACTAAAATAGATAAGTAGGAAAACTTTGTTCCATATTTAGAAGTCCATTGAGAGTTGCCGCTTAGAACTCCCTTTGACACACCGGAAATAAAAACAGATCAACGTTGGCTGTATATGACAATCCTAGAACATATTATGCTGGAATAAAAAAAAGGAAATCGCCACCATATTTTTTATTTTGCCCTAAAAAATTTAACCTACAAAATTTAATTAACAGTGCGGTACCTACAATTAAAAAAAGCCAAACAGTTTTTGAAAAAAAAAATGAAAAAATAGTTTATTCTTTATCAAGTTGTACATAACAAATAAAGGTTGGGACCCTCTAGTGAGTATAATATAATACTC
>DVVJ01000671.1:0-13754 GCA_018234505.1 Junonia neildi neildi | reverse complement strand
TCGGCCGTATGAAAACGGATGCGTGAGACTCCCATCTCACGCACCCACGGCCGGAGGGAGTGCCCTATTTATTCCGCCCCGGGCACTGGGGCTTATCTTGTAGGTTCTTACCCAGAATTTCAAAACGGAGACCATATTATTTTACCACATTCATCTGTTAGTGTGTATATCCACATTTGATTAAAATTTAAAAGAAAAATTACTGCTAGCAGTGTTCTATTTTACTATTTATAGCCGAGATGGCCTGGTGGTGGGAACACGTCGATCTAAACCAAAGATCATGGGTTCAAACCCTGGCCAGCACCGCTGAATTTTGTAGTGCTAAATTTGTATTTAAATTCATCTTGTGTTCGGTGGTGAAGGAAACATTGTGAAGAAACCTGTATGTGCCGAAAGAAATTCCGACTCATGTATATCCACCAACCCGCAGTGGAGCAGAGTGGTGGATTAAGCTCTGTAACCTTCTAATTAATAGGAGAAGAAACTTTTGCCCAGTACTGGGACATTTACAGGCTGTTACTTTACTTTTATTTATACTAGTCTATTAAAATAAAAAGGAAAACTAAATACAAATTTCATTGAAAATTGGTAAGATAATCGTTAGATTGTTTTTTTTCTGTAATAAAAATGTAGTGAGGATGAAAGGAGTGAGATGAAGCAAAAAATACTATATTCCAAATAACCTGCACCTCAAGTCAAATCTCGTTTTTGGAGTTTTTCATTTTGAAAGGCGTTTTGATAAGGTTCCTGATTTCTGTTACAATTGATACTTTGAATGATTATAGTTTATTAAATTTCCAATAATTTAACGCAATTTTTATCGAACTATACCGTTTCTCTTTAAAGATATTCGCAAAAAACAAACATGTATTCCAAATATACCGCACTTACTCTAATAATTTATTGTAATACTTAAATATTTATTGAAATTACTTATACTTTTAAGTGACCTTGTGAGTTAGAATGTTACAATGATTTTATAATTATTTTAAGAATAATGGAAGTTTAAATAACTATGTAATGTTGCTTAGTTATATGGTATACCAATAGTGAAAATAATTCGCTTTTCACTTTAAAAGGCGTATGGATTAGGTTTCTGATTACTGTTACGTTTTAATAGTTTAAATTATTAAAATTGATTAGTTTTCCAATAATTTTACGTTTATTTATGTCAATTTTTTTCGGTTGTTTTAAAAATATTTGGTCAGTTTTACTTAGGCAGTTGAAATAATGAATGGGCAGTTTTTTAATTAACTGGGTGGTTGACATGTCACGTAATAAACTGGCGTTTGTATTAATTTCACTGCCCAAAAATGAATTTAAAACTGCCCGCTTAAATACTTGCCTTTTTATCAAAGTACCCCGTTTCTTTTTAAAGATATTCACAAAAAACATACGTGTATTCCAAATATGCTGACTTTACTCTAAATTAAAAAACGTTTACTCAAATTACAAACCCATTAGATATCTACATATAAGATTAGATAAATATCTATGTATTTTATAACAATCCTCAAAGTGCTGGAACTCAGTGCAACAAAAGTACTTAATACTAACTATGGTATTCAAAACAGTATCTTTAACCAGTCAAAAATATTATAAGTTTTGATTTTATGTACCATTTAGTATGTTCTTAAACTGAATTGTTATTTATTTTATTGAAATTTATTATTCGTTTCTACGATATTATTTATCTTTTCTCGTTTGTACGATATTATTGCTTTTCTGACCTTAATGTAGTTGCCTGTGACTTCCGTTATTTGTTTATAAACAATCATATACATGACATAGATATGCTAGGTGCTAGGTAACCTAGGTAATTAGTTTTTAGTTTTTACAGTTTAAGGTAATCGAATTGCTACTAATAATACACCCATTACACTATTATTTTATTAATACAACTGCGTTAAAAATTAAATGGAGAAATAGTTACCTAATGTTGAATACATTAGTCATACACGTAAATTACGTAGGTATCTAAACATGCCGAGTGCCTAAACAAAACAATTTATTTAACCTTTTATCATTTATACGGTCAGTTTTATGCTTTGATAAGTACGAGTATGAAGGCATTGCGGTATTACCTATGTACATAATGAGCCAAGATTAATATTATTAGGGCATTTGATGGATAGGCCTGCCAGATCAAATGTTGACAAGTTTTTAATTGTGATTATCGGATTTTAGTTATTGTTAGATTAAATAACTCATTAGTTTACCTTGAATAAGATAAATTAAAGCAAAGTAATAGTAGTACAAGTAGTTTTTCAAAGTATACTTAACAGTCGGTCTCATTATCAGGAGATGAGGATCTGATGATAGGATCCGGGAGATTAGGTACATAGTTTAAAAATGTATAAAATAATAATTAACTTTATTACGTTATACGAATACCTAATAACTAAATAATCTTTTGCATATTAATTAGTCAAATGTTTAAATTGGAACATGAGACTGGACATCACTTTTTGTTCGGCACTTCAGAGTAAAAATTTCCGGGAATCCTAATTCCGGACGTAAACATAAAATACAAACATTCATATTATGATAAACATTCGTCATCGTAGCCACAGAGGAGCAAAATACATCCTGCGAACATTTGCGCGTCGCTGTGTTAGTTAAACTGATAATACGAAGACGTAGCGAAGCGTGTGGGCGGCGCGAATCCCTTCTACGCGCTTTTTGAAAACCAATTGGCCAATGGCGTGCCAGTCACGTGATTACATTGAGGGTTTTTACTATTATTATTAAATATGAATGACACCACACGGAAGGATATTAAAATGTTAGAGAGTGCAACAAAAACTTGGAAGTGTTTTTTTGGAAAAAATATTAAGTTTTGTTCAAGGTCATAAAACAAAAGTTGTTGTTTATGATGTTCCCAATCTAGCCCTGCGAGGTTGTTAATGTTTTACAAATAACCCTGTATAATGAATATAAATGCCTATTTATTCCCAGAGTCGTAATAAAATTTACTACGTACTTAAAAATAATTGAATGAGTTCTTTACGAGGGTTAAATATTATGGATATATTTTGAAAGTATCGGATTGCCCCACACTTATGACCAAGCAAGTAATACGGGCTTTATGTACGTACGTACGTATTAATTAATCGCGGTATCGCGTGCATTGCGTGATGTTACCTATCTTGAAATTATCTATTTTTAACAACAGCTCCAGCTGATATTACGTTGTGAAAGGTAATAAAGCTAATGTGCCCGAAACTGATAATATTTTATGAATCAATTTTTGGAATAGTTTTGAGGTATCACTTGAGGTGAAGGGTATTTTTATATGTATCTATTTTTGTTTACATATTCTCTTACGGGTAATAATTTTCATTATTAGATACCATATGAATGTAATGGTAGACAAGTTTTACAATAGAATTAATATAAATAGTCATCAATTTCAATTCGATACATATGCATTCGTTTATATACTCGTACATATCTACAATATGGATAAATATTTAAATGTTTTAAATACGATATGCAATCGAATAAAAATATGTAAATTAAAATACCTTACTTACCGATATACATACTGCATAATTAAATATTAAATAGTGGGTATGATAAGCATTCATTTATTGTAATATAAAGGTATAATGTATAAACCAGATCTTTCCTCATCCCTTATTACCCTTTTCACAGCATATATCTCCCAAATCCTTTACTGGAACAGGTAGATAGCATCGCAACAGAAAGTCCTTTGGCAACAGATCGTATCTCACGCGATAGCGGCGCGACAGTCGCGATGTTGCACGTTTGATTTCGCATTACTTAGCGGATTGTCCCGAGGCGCGATTACCCTATACTAGATATATTGCACATAGGTGATGTGGTGTAAAGAATTATTTTTTAAAAAGAAATAAGTTTATTTTTTTTTTATTTTAAATTTTTTGTTGGGTCCTTTTGTCGTCAAGTATGTATTATATATCCTAAAGTATTTAAATAAATAAAAATAAATTGACACTCTAGTTATTAAAACGTAATACTTATCCTACTATTGAAATACTAGTTATTTTAAATTTTTTTACCCATAAACCTCTGGATAACAATAACCAAGCATAAAATAAGCGTTAGAAGTATCCCAATTAAGGCGAGCTGTAATTACTAAGTTATAACAATAAAACTTTTGCGAGGTCGTGGAATCAATCGTACATATATTTTTACTGGTAATATTCTAATTGGCAGTTTTATTCTGATATAATTATGTATCTTAACTGTAACCCATAGGCTGTAAAGAGTTGAAACCAGAAACCTATCCCTTTTCCCATTCTTTACTCTACCTCTTATTCCCCTTAGAGTAAATAGGGTAAGATAGGGTAGGCAGACTAATGATTATAAGTATTTTATACATAATGAGGAATTTACTATCAAAGTTCAAAGATTGTGATGAATGAGACAACATTATTTCAAGAACAAGAATTTGTAATAGCTAGAATATTTTTGTATTAGCATAACTGTCGATAAATCAGAAAACAAAATCATAAAATTATGAATGAGGTCTTCCCAGAGCGCTATAATCTGGGGGCTTTCAAGCGTCGAGTGTACAGGCACCGATTCCCTGAAGGCCGGCAACGCAACCACAGCATCCCTTATGTTGCCGTTGTCCATGGGCGACAATGACCACTTGCCATCAGGTGGAGTTGTCTGCTCGTTTGCCTCCTTTGTTTATATAAAAATATATATATGTATTCCAATAGCAATCTTTCAAACATTCGAGTCTGTGAGCGTCCAATACCCCTAACGGAAACAAAGCATGATTACATAAAATGTAAGAATTCAAATATGGTAATATAATATCTCTTTATTTCCTGTCTCGTGCTTCATCACACTTCCCCTCATACTCGAAGTGTATAAATAAATTTTGTTTGCAGAAAATGAAAGATATGAATATATCGGCGAATAAGAAAAGTTTGAAGAAGACGTTATGGCTGTTATCAACTTCACGGAACGCCATCATTGTTCTAGTCTGCTCTCTAATGGCTTTCACATGGGATTCGCATTCGGAATCGCCATTCAAGCTCACCGGCACTGTGAAGTAGGTTAATACTTTTAAACTCTTTTATTACGGCTATTATTTATATTTTTAGGCGTATGTTTTCGGCTGCTTATGTACCAGCATGTGAAAGTTACCATTCTGGGCATGTGACCCAATGTTCATATAAAAAAGAAAATTAGGAGATCAATGCCTATGATGCTCTATTGCGGATGAGCTGTTCCATGTTGGACGGTCCAACTCGTTCTGATAATCAGCTGAAATAGATAATTTTATAACGTATATCTGTTATCAAGTATCCGGTAATCAAAATGAGGACCAAATCATTTAAATTATCGAAAAACATTTCCATTAACCCAAAATACAATGACACTGACATTTAGCACTAAGGTACAACGCCAATAATGAATACATTAAACAAACAAATTTAAAAAGTACACCTTTCTTTATAGATTAAATACTCTTTCAAAATAATGAAAAACGAAACTTTTATCAACAATCCCCCATTCCTGGAATACAATCCGAATCACCGACGTCGCGCGTCGATCCTTTGATATCAAACGAAACATCATCCATCGATCCTTTATCCACTCGCAAAATAAACTCACAAAGACGGTACAAATATACAAATAAATAAAAAACGAAATGTAATTTCGAACAAACCAAGCGTTTAGCGCGAACTAAACAGCTTTGAGAAATATCAAAGAGTGTTTGTCCTTTGGATACGTTGCTGGTAATTTTATGTAAACAAACAATGACGATCTGCTGAATGTTAAGCATTTTTTGTCTCATTAGATATTTTATTTACAGTTATTTTTCTTTTAGTAGGAATGAGCAATAACGCTCTCCAATAGTCTTTAATTTTTTAAATTTCGTACCCGTAGAATTATACATAGTGATCACTGTAACTTGCAGTGGTTTCTTCAAAGCTAGATTCAATAGTACCTACTAAGCAGGCAAGCTTCAACTTACGAGTAAGCGTTATTGTAAAGCGCAGCCCATATTATAAAAAAACTATTTAGAGTGGCAAATATCATCATTCTCCCGGGCTGTAATAAAAAGGGCGTCCCCTCACTAAGTGCGTAAGATGGGGGTCTCGCGCATCTATTTCATACGGTCGCGAGAAGGGCGGTTGTTCGAATATGACCCGGACTGCTACGCAGCAAGGGGTGCATAGAGGACAAACCACACTCGCATGCAATATCATCTGCTTATCCGCAGTAGAGTGGGGTGACGAATTGAACTCTAAACTTTGTTTCTCATAACAGAAAAGGATGTCACAGGAGGACATTTACATGTTGATACAGGACAGTACAGAGTACAACCTAAAAAAATATTTTTGAGATTGATGAGCTACCATAAATCTACTCTTACAGTCTTACTATTTGAAATAATTGAAACAAAATATACTTCAATTCTCATATCATACTAGAAATCCATACAATGTTCGTAATCAACCAATTCAAACGTTTGTATATCCTTTATCCCACACTTAGCGACTTGTTCCAGAGAAGGGCTGCCCTCCTTGTCGATACCGCCTTTCAGTACCGAGTACGGTGGAAGGAATGTCACGTTTATCGAAATGTGCTCAGAACTGGGCTCTTCCATAGTACTCGTTCCAATTATCGGGGTCCTGGGAAACGTAGCGATCGCTAAAGCCTTTGGTACGTTGTATTAAGTGTTGTCTATAGCCTTTTGGTACGTTGAAATCGAAGTGGCTCCTCTATGTGGCATTGTTAACTATTTAGTTGAGTTGAATCAAAATTTTGTGATTAGTAATGTGTATTATGATTTTTATATAAATTATTGTTTGATGATATTTTTTCATATAATTTTGACATTTTTAAAAGTTCAACTTAAATTAAAAATAAAAAGTAAATCGTTATATTCTTAGATTAATATTATCAAAACAGTGCAGAACTATCTGTCTAGAATAGCCAAAATTACCCATTAATATACAAAAAAGTATTTCACTAATTTTATTTTTTCTTTTCTCATCACTTCAGTAAGTATTAATTTCATCACATCATATTTCAGCTAGTGGTGAATCAGTCGATGCGACACAAGAACTGCTAACTCTATCGTTCTCAAATATTCTTGGATCATTTGTCAGCGCGATGCCAATAACTGGCTCATTTTCACGCAGCGCCGTAAACCACGCCAGTGGGGTCGCCACGCAATTTGGAAGTGTTTATACAGGTAATTTATTTTAATATATAATTATATTATCTTTATTCATTTATTTTTATCTCTAAAACCATATAATTACTATATTATGAGATTATAGATATGTTGGCACGGTAAATATGATTAATTATGATGTTTATTTTTTTATGTGTCTGACAGAAACAAAATATCGAGACAGATGTTGTTTTGCCCAAACTTTGGTTGATTTAAAAAATATATGTCTTCCTCGAATTTGGTTTTCTTTATTTCTGAACAGTAATAACGAAAATCTTCGTTTTTATTTTTTAAAGGTTAAATTTAATTAGTGCAAATAGTGTCACCTTTTATACTTCCTTTTTTGTCACAATATACAAATAAATAATCTGTAGCAAGTATATATTTTCCGGGCAGTCAATTTTTAACACTTAAAAATAACACCACATTACCTACCAACATGTATGCTTTTCGAAATACAAGATTCCATTATCCATCGACATCCCTTTTTGTTTTGTCGATACCTTAAAAAACGGCGAGGTAATCTAATACAAGAACGTGACGGACATACGCCATTACGGGACTCGGTGAGACATGTCCAAACACGTATGAAATACTTTTGATGAATACCAATATTTGCGAAATTATCGGAAACAAGCTACGACGGGGGTTCTAAAATGTCCCTGAAGTAACTCAAACAAAAACGTACGTTTTACAGGAATTAATTGTTCTATATGTATAGTTTCGTACTACGAATGAAAGAGCAGATATCCTAAAACTTTGAAAAATAAAAATGAAAAAATCCTAAAACTTGCAAAAACATGATCAGCCAAAAAATATTTATTATGTAAACAGATATTAATATTATTTATGACTATAACGATAAGATAATATTCTAATTAAAAGATAAAAACATAACAATTTTATTATGCGACAAATATTGATATCTAATAATGATATTGAATTTACAATAAGTATCCGGAAAAGATTGTCCAAACAAATATTGCTTCGATATCTTTGATTGTCAAGGACGACAAGTTGCGTTTTTATCTATACATAATAGAAATGTTAATATATGTATTATGCTAGCAAATTTCAATTAACGCACACAATAGGTATGACACAAATGATAGCCTTGAGCATATTACACATGTAGAAAAAAAAACATAACGTATTATTTATTATTTATTTATTACTTCATGTTATGCCACACATGAGGAAATAATATTAAACTTTTAACATGAAATCAGAAATTCGCGACACAGTGGGATTCGAACCCTCAACTTCCGCCGTAACGTGGCAGTGACCGACCATTGACTGACCTTTTCATTGGCGACCCATAACTTAATTGGCTTAAAATTTAACGTATCTTATAGCAATTCTTGTTTTTTTTATAATATATATATAAATTCATGTCCTGTTTTGGATCAAAATTTTGTATTTAAATAAAGTTGAATGACTAGAGGGTAACCACAGATTAGGCGCCTGCTCGTATGTTGGACATAATTATTTACAAATTTGCAATATTTACTACAAATTAAACTCTATTTTCTT
The DNA here is from genome assembly GCA_018234505.1 of Junonia neildi neildi. NCBI lineage: Eukaryota > Metazoa > Arthropoda > Insecta > Lepidoptera > Nymphalidae > Junonia > Junonia neildi. Next base: position 5,032 of record DVVJ01000671.1, on the reverse strand, counting down.
TATATTTAATGGAAGGAGAAACTCTTTTCGTCCAGACTGGGCTGGTTGGTTATTATTCTAATTTTTATAAATCTATATTTTTGTAGGCATAAAATACGCCAATAAGCATACAACTTTTAACCCACGCATACCGAGATCGCAGCTAAAACAGAATTATTAAATTTATGTACATTTGGTCTTGTCATTATACTGTAGTACTGTATGTAGAAAAAATAACCAAAATAATTTTTTAAATGTAGCTACAAGATAACGTGCCCACACTATAAAAATTTACAAAAGTACGACTCATATATAGATAAACAAATGGTAGAGAACTCTTTAAGACATTAGACATCCTCTGTACCCTGTACAATTTACATGTATTTACTCGTGTTTTATAGTCCGTTTTTATTTGCTTAAGGAGAAGGAACAAAACTAGTTAAGGAGGACAAACTTAAGACACAACAACTTAAACAAATTAAAGCGAAGGATTCAGTGTTTAAACCGCCACTCTGCTCTACCAGACAAGATACATACCTTCGAAATTCTATTAAGACGTGCAGGTTTCCTCGCGATGTATGTATTTGTTACTGCAAATTATGTACAGGGTGTATTCTAAAGTAAAGACAAATCAATTGCCTTGGAAATATAATAAAATACTTTTAAACTATTCATAAATAATTACGTTTAGTATTTTGCAATGCGAGTATGCAACGATAATATAATGTTTTATGATAATTATCGAATTATCAAAAGTTATATTTAAGTTTTTGTCTACATTTCTGATCTCACGTAGCCAATGTCACAGTGAAGGATAACTAGACAAGATTTTTTACAGAGATGATATTACGTTTTCTACTTGTTTTTTTTTCTCTTTATTTGTTTTACATGTTACATAAATAAAATAGATAAATTGATTTCATCTTACAGGTATATTAGTTCTGCTGGCTCTAAGTCTTCTAACGCCCTACTTCTATTATATACCAAAAGCATCATTGGCCGCTGTTGTCATTTGCGCAGTCGTATTTATGATTGAATATGAGGTTTGTTTCACATACATTTACATCCTGAAAATATTTTTATTTTTGTCCATTTAAAGCTATATAGTCTTTTTTATTGAAATAATAATTTCTGGTGTCGATAACAACAATTGTTATTGACAAAGTATCTAAAAATATTGTAATTGTTACTATTTTATAAAAGGTTTTGAATAACTCGAAATATATATTGCAAAAATTGAAATAGTATTACCTAACATTGTCCATTCTATTAGTTACGAAAATAGACATAGGAACTTTTGTTTTTTTTTTCTTTTTTATTCGAACAGTAAAAAAATCAATTTATAATGTCCAATAAATTTTAATCTTATTTTACAGGTAGTGAAACCGATGTGGCGATCGCGTCGCGCTGACCTCGTACCGGCGTTCGCTACATTCGTTCTATGTCTTGTCGTTGGAGTTGAACTTGGGATCGTCGCTGGAGTTCTTCTAAACGTTATACTACTGCTGTACCCGAGTGCAAGACCCACTATGGAAGCTGAAATTGTTACGGTAAATTATTTGAATTCATTGTAGCTATGTTTCTGTGTTCTAAGCTTTTTTAGTTACTCAGAAAAAAATATCTATACATACCCGACTTATGGGGAGAAGAGATTATGTAAGATTTCTATCCTTACGATGGCCGTCACCAGCGCGGAAACGGAGAAACAAAATTTTTCATTCAATTAAAAATAATTCTTCCTCCAAAATTTATCATCTTCTAAAATTTGCAGTGACATTTGAAGCTTCAATTATTGCAAAATTTTCAATGCTATCGTAATCAACGCAATTTACTAAACCACAGCAATAAACACATTAGTTACGCGCACTCGGGTTACTCGTAACAATTCACTTCAGAACCTCCCGATTATCTTTTGCTATTAGTGTTAACGACACACGTTTACAAAATATATAATTGACCTTGAACTAGTTTTTTTTATAAGGAAGGCCAATAAGGGTTTTTATAATTGGTTAGTTCGAAACTTTTCGAGATTAAGGTTTTTAGTTCTAAAATCGTTTTCTAAAAGTGTGTGCTTCTCAAAAAAGTTGTATGTATACTATTAAACATCATTTCGACACAGTAATGTTTTACAGTAACTTTTAAAAATCAGCTTCATAATATTAAGTACCGATAGCTATAACATTACATTTTTAATTATTAATTAATATTCATATTTAATTACAGAACGCAGGCTTCAGTTACTTGTTAATAACAGTAGGAAACAGCCTGTATTTTCCTGGCGTGGAGTATATTAGGCAGTACGTCAGTCGAGCGGCTAAGAAACAGGGCGGCTGTAGCATGCCTGTCGTGATTGACTGCAGATTTGTATTGGGTAAGAAACCATTTTACTTTGTCATGTTTCATTTCAAGACACATTCTGTATCCTTATACACTACAAACTAAACCCCGTTTCCAGACCGTATACAAAAAATCCATTAAATTGGACAGTAGTTAGTCTCTTGACCATTTAAAGGTTTAGCCCAGTTTGAACATGTTATATCTTTTCTAACATCGAATGCACCTAACCTTGTAAAATTAATGAAACGATAATGCCGCCCCGCGCGCCCGCGCCATCAAAGAACTTTGTTGCGTATGCCAGCGGTCATTGAAAATTACACAGTATTCTTGCATTTTACTTTAATGTGTAAGCTATTTAATTTATTCGAATAAAGTATTTTCGTATATCGTTAGTAATTTCGTTGTCTACTTTTCTTCCAGTTCGAAGTCTTACATTAAAAGACCGTCCGTCACATCAGTTCTTATAACTGCTTTTAAATGTATTAACAACTTCTTATTTCTACTCAAAGGTGCAGACTTCACCGCGGCGAAAGGCATATGTGCACTATCGAACTCCCTATCGTCTCGTGGTCAGCCCTTGGTCCTATTATCTCCGAGGTCCACTGTAGCATCCGTCTTCAGCGGCGCGGGCTCCAGTGTCGTCGTTGTTATGACGTCAGCCGAACTAGAGGCGACCTTACAGAGTAAGTAATATTTAAACTTTACTTAAAAAAGGCGGTATATGTTTCTATGTACAATGTGCTGCGCGTGCACGATGTTTCACAGTATATCTGGTTTATCGTTTGTGCTTATGTATCTTCTTATAAATTATTTACAAGCAAAAGTTGCAACTGTATGTTGTCATGCAAAACATTGTAAATGACCTTAAGATATCGATTAATTTAAAGGATTACTTATATATCAAAACGAGTTACGGATTCGATAACATATCGAAACTGCTTAACAAACTGGTATTCCATTTTAGACAAAATGCATAGTGTCACAAAATATTACAATGCAGTATAGAGATTAGGGGCCGTCCATTAATCACGTGGGGCTCAAAAGGGGGGAGAGGGGGTACGGAAAACATCACGAAACATCTCAAAGGGGGAGGAGGGGTCTCGTTAGACATCACGTGTATTAAATTTATTTATTTATTGTCAAAAAGCGCTATTTCTGAACCGAAATTTTGAACGGCGCGAAAACTTGAACGATTTTTAGTAATACTACAAATCTTTCCAAATTTTGGTTCCTCCAAAAAATAATACACGTGATCCACGGGGAAGGGGGGTGATCCCAAACCTCACCAAATATCACCAGGGGGGGGGGACAAAAAATGAGAAAAACGACCTCACGTGATAATGGACGACCCCTTACCTACAATTAATCAAAAATTATTTTCAGATCTCACCGGCCGAATAGCCTTATCAGAGCTAAATGATAAGAAGCAGATCACCCCACCACCTTCTTATAACTCTTTGAGTCAAATGGACGAAGATACAATCGAAGTTATTATTACAGAAGACAAGAGTACACCTCTGTTGACCAGTTCGAAATCACTTAAATCTTTGTCAAGAGAAGTTAACGATACATGACAGTCTTTAATTGAAAATTAATAACTGCCCATTTAAAGGCCGAATTGAAGCTACCAGTAACCTTAAACATATTCGTAAAGCAATGGGGACATCTAATGACTTCATTTTGTATAATTAAATAAATCAACTTTTAACTTTAGATAGATATAATTATATTAAGTAGCAAAAATACGGCCAAACTATTTTTTCAATATGGTTACCGTCCTTTATTTGTAATATCCAGTCATTTCATAAACCAATCACACTCAAGTGTTGAAAATATTTATATAATCACAAACGAATAAAAAAAACTATTTTTTACTACTTAAATAATGGTATTATGCTTTCTTAGATACGTTACTTACGACTAAAAAGGATTTGCTCTAAATGTAAGAATTTCACTTGTAATCTAAATTTATCTCTAACAACTGCTATTCCCAATATTCCTAAAACCTTTAAGATAAAGGGAAGCAAAAGAAGTGACTTTTATTTTACAAAGCTCCAATAAGGGCCTTTTATTTAGCGGAACCGATAGGTTCCGCGAAACTCACTTTCGGAATCTCTGACCTAACTACCTACTGCATAACATCACCATCTGTAAGCTGTGAGTTAGTTTCAATAATAGTCTAGACACAATGTCAAAAATATTTTAAATGTATCGTAGCACTTTAAAGCAATAGGTAAATATACTGTATATATAATCCCTAGGCTTATCTGATATTGATATGTGTCAAGTAATCGTCTAGTAACTGTCTTAATTTACATATAGTTTGATGTACCCCTTCAGCATTTTCTTTGCCCCTTAAGCTTATTTGGAGACGTAGAAGTAAGTCCGTCCCTTAACAATATCAATCCTACTCAATTGCTCATGAGTTGTCAAAAAAGTTTCATTATAACTACCACTCATTTGTAACATATCACAACCAATTTTATATTAATTTCTTTCAATTTTAATGGAATTAATTTTAGATATAACGAAAGCACAATGTTACCACCATTAACATAGTTACCAATCATACCTCATAGATAAAAAATAGACTTGCCACTATGAAAATACAAAACATTTAATGTATTCAGAAAATCTATTTATGTCTAAAATTTATAGAAAAATTATGTCTTAATTGTTTAAATTATTTGAATGTTCGGTTTAATTTCCAGTGTAA
>DVVJ01000670.1:0-13758 GCA_018234505.1 Junonia neildi neildi | reverse complement strand
TTTATAGTTATCGAGATATAGTCGATCAAAGTAAAAATATAATTTCGCCCAAATTTCATTGAAAATTGTTAAAATAAAAACATGGTATTTGTTAAAATATAAGTAAATTGTAAAGATTAAATTAAAAAATGTCAGTATATTATGAAGGAAACTACGGAACCCTTCATGCGCGTGGCTCGACACGTACTTGGCCAATTATTCTCTTTTAGTTGACTTTTGTCGTCTCAATGCTTTTCATTGTATTGACGTCCGGTGCAACATGCTACGACTTCGCCCATAAAGTCTTAAACCCAATTATGGTATAAAACTCATCATTATTACCCATCAGATCTGTGCCCTTCCAACAGAGTCACCGGAAAGCGTTAGTGACGTGGCCCATCGTAGCCCTCTAACAAGTTAGAGCCTGGTAGGAAGAGCATAGTGGTTAAAAGGAAATCGCGGCCTCGCGGCAAAAAAAAATTTGAGTATTGCATGGAAGGTAATTATTACATATTATGAGTATAAGGACTATAAACATCTAACTAATAGCTCTTTAAATTAGTAAAAGAACCCTTTCAACATTTATTGCTTTATAGTCTTCCGTTCTTGCTTTGAATGTTCACTGACTTTTTTATTTCACATTCTTTCCAGACATACTAACGCCTGATATTTTCAAGTTTTAAAATTCAAGTTGCCGTCGAAGAAATTGTACAAACTCGATAGAAGAGACATTTGGAGCGTGTGCTCGGTGTCTGAGATGAAACACGTAGCAGATGAGAGTATAAAATTTTGTAAAACACTATCAACATTACGACTGCGTAATGAAATAAAATCTTATCTCTTTGAAACTCACCTCACTGACGATCGCAGAAGATATGAATATAGTGAGCACGAGGAAAAACTATTTCAATGCAGACAAGTTATGTTTTAGGATGTTACGGTGTCCAAAATTGTAATGACATTACGAGTATCTCCTTTTAAGTCTTCGCTGTCTGTTTCTGTATGGCTTTTAAATGTTTTGAAACTTAGTGGTTCTTTTGGTTGGAATTTTCATATACTAGAATTCCGTTTTTAGGTAATAATTTTGCCATGTCCGTCTGTCTGTCTGTCCGCGACTTTGCTGCGAGATCCTTAATACTAGAAATCTGTAATTCGGCATAGGTATACATATGAATCACGCCGAAAAAGTCGTACAATAAAATTATACGATAAAAATTTATAAAACATATGTTAAGGTAATAAAAAAGAGATTAGTTACCAAATAAAAAAATTATTATCACGGGATTTACAATGACGTATCGACGGATTGACGTTTCCCGTTAATCTGCCTGAAATTGAGTCCCCTTTAGACTCGCGATTCCATTTTGATTGCGGCTTTCACAGATTACATTAATTCGTACGTTTGATGATGCCACAATGGTTGAGTGCGAATTGCAATCAATGAAAAATAATTGTCGTTATAAAAATCGCATTCAATGTTAAACTAGACGTTAATAACATCTTTGTTTTGCTTCTAATGAAATCAACTCTCTTGAGAATTCTATGAAAATTAAATTTCATAATTATATACATATGAGTGCACCAAATATACATTTGCTTTAACAAACTAAAGGAAATCAGATAAAAACTAACGAGAGGAGAATTATACAAGATGTAGAAACTAGGTCAATGCAAAATCAAAGCGGTAAAAGCAATTTACGGAGCTAATTCTCTCATTGAAAGTATGAACTTCAGTTAATTTTTACATTCAAATTGATGGAGCTGAAGTGCTTTTTAATTAAAACGAAGGTATTGTAAATTTAGATTACTGCAAAGCAATTTAACACATTCCCCGTAAAGATTCCGTTCCAAAGTCTTTCGTAACGTTAATAAGTCTCTGAAAGGACGTCTTTATTAATTAATTTTCTTTTAATTAACCTTTGTTCTATAACAATGTCTGAAAACATCGTAAGGAAACCTGCATGTGCCGGAAGAAATTCTGACACACGTAGGTATATATCAACCCGCAGTTGAACAGCTGCTGTATTGAGCTCCTTAACCTCCTCGGTCCTACCTAATAGAAGAAGAAGTACTAAACCAGCAGTGGTACAGGCTGTTACTTTATTTTTTTATAAATTGTTAAAGGCAGTCCTGAAGGGAATAATAATACAAGAACTGTTCATTATACATGTCTCTATTCCAACGCTCATTACAGTAATATATGCCCTATATAGCCATTTCTTCTATCATGACATTAACAACCGTCACTAGGTCACCACCGAATCATGTATTCCAAATAGTTCCGCTAACGGTACCTAATCATGCATTTTAAAGCATGTTTTTATGCTGAGAAGTTTGTTTATTTGAACCCGATTGTAAACAGTCAGAGTTGAAAACTCTTTTGGGTTAGATAACCCGTTTATTGCGGAAGGTTATGGTCTATATAACGAATTTCTACGACCTTTGTGAGCTGAGCGGAAACCATAAACACATAAGTGACCCGGATAGGAGCGCCGGATAGTTTTTATGCTGCTAGTCAAATAACTGTTTCATATAAAAAAAGAAGTTAATCTGTAGTGTCATACTCATTTATTTTTACTTACATATTTAAGCGCCTTAAGCGTTTCAAAATAATTTCCTCCACATTAAATTCATTATACCGCTATATCAAATTAATTATTCCAAGACTTTCGTCTTAGAGATTGTTTGTTCCAAAATACAAAGGCTAATTAATACATATCATTGTACAAAGGCAAAGTCTCGTCACTCATGTTTATGTGAAAGTTCAGTTTGAGCCTCAGACAGAAATAAGACGTCAACTTAGTATGCAGATTTCGGAGACATGTTTACAATCTTTGGCGGCGTAACGTCTGAAATTGACATAAGACCCGAGTCGCAGGAGAAGCAGTTAGGAATAAAATATTCTACTGCAGTCTATTGTGCGTTTTATTTTATTTCCTTACTTCGTCTACGGGAAATTTTAGTTCGCTGACATATATTGAGTTACTAGACGAGTTTTGTCAAATAAAACCAACGTGTTTTTCGTTGCTTGCCTTGCGGGCTGTTGAATCGCAGGATACTCGAATCTATTCACTTTTGTTACTCGTATATTTTTCAATCTAAAAGTTACCGTTAGCGGTGGTTGTGTAACGTACGAACTTTCGAAAATATGTTCCGACCAATACTCCGGTACATCTCAAACGTCTAAACTTCGGAAATCTTGGCGCGGTCGTGATGAAAGATTATGGTAACAGTTTCGAGAATGATAAATTAAGTTGCACACTAAAATATAGTTTGAGTGCAGTATAATGTTACTGCATATTTTGTTCTGACTTTAGCTATTGCATATTTTATAGGAACTAAAATTTTAAACGTCATTTTCTTGATACCTCTCTATATATTTCATCTATATCGCATAAATGCTATGCTTCTTCTAAAAGTAATTAGGCATTAAGATCGATAGTAATTCGGTTAATAATGATTTATTCTGGAATGTAATTAATAATAGTTTAATTACACAACCCGTATAATGTATTATAGCTCGTATATAAGTGACGGATGGGCGATTATTGCGTGTACACATGTAAAGCATCGTGACGTTTATAAATTGCAGGCAGATGGACAGTGGGTTAGATCAGGAATGACATAATTGATGGCGTGGTCGCGGCTTATATAAAGGGATCCTGTACATAGTTACTATGTACTTCCTCATAAATATTCACATAACGCTCAGAAGATAAATGTCCAACGTAACAAAAGATTGTTTATTCGCATACGGACTATATTTGACGAGCTCGTTGCGTGTAAATAAATTGTGTGTATGTCACAATGTGTGTATGAATTTAATTTACTCTTTAAAATTTACTCTTTAAAGTTTAAATAATGGCATTGAAATAATTTTTAATTAATATATTATAATAATTGCGATTATTTATTTGTTACGATAAATCATTAACCGCTCACCCTACCATCATATTTTTTTGATATATCTGTTTGGGATACAGAAAAGGATATTGGATATAGGAAGAGATATATATCATTATACCTTAAAAATATATACCTACCACTTCATCCACACAACATAGAGTACAGTACATGATGACAACACATTTTTAGAAGTAGATACGTCCGGCATAACAAAATGACACCGACGTCCAAAAGTGCGACTTTAATATTCAAGAATGTTAATTTAGATTTGAGTTGACTTGATATAACTAAAGTTAAAATGCAAACGGCATAATTTCGTGTTCAGAATATGACACAAACAACCCCTTTCTTTTCCCCTACACATTTATTAAAATCCATAAACTTCATCCGTTCAAAGACTCCAATTTCATATTCACATAATTTATGAACATACAAATAATAGTTATAGTACAAACAGTATCAACGCAAACACTAAGCGCCATGCCTCATAAGCTTGACTGTGCGTAATAAGTAGGGTTGCCAGATGGCCGGGATATCCGGGACTGTCCCGGAATTTTTCGTCCCGTCCCGTGTCCAATAATTAAGCCTCGTTGTCTCGGAATCCAAAAACCTTGATGGATGACCCTTTTCTTAGCTAAAATGGCACTTCTATGATACGGTAAAGAGAGCATCGACCTCCTCTTATAACTGACACGGCATATCTATGATAGGGTTCCTCCGCTAATAATTCCGCCACTAGTTATTCTAGAATTGTCCTGGATTCGATAACTTCCTATCTGGCAAACCTAGTAATAAGGCATAAGCCAGATTCCTACGTGCTACCAGACGGGTCGGGTCAACTTATCTCGCCCCGTACGGGTCAAACAATTCCATTCTAGCCTCTTAGAACGCCATTGTAACGCAAATTAAATGTTTTATGAGATTCTACTTTGAGCTATCATAAAAGCTTGAACGTAACTACGTGTTAAATTATGTTTTTGATTTGATTTGACAAAGTTTTGGAAGTTAATTTTGTATTTAATTAAAACGTGTTTAAGTAAGTCTGAAATGTATATATCACAGACGAATATATTAATGGTTATTTGTTAGCGTAAGTGTTCATGTTTGAAAATTATTTCGTATGGTTTGGTGATGGAAAACATCGCAAGCAAACATGTATCAGAAGAAAGTCTGATACAAATATATTCGCAAATTCGTAGTGGAGCAATGCTGTGGATTATGCTTTTATACGTCTTCTCACTTAGGGAACAAAGGTGCTCTTATCCAACAAGATACCTACTTTATATGCAAAAAAATACTAAGCTCATATTTGAAACTCAAGTATATTTAAAATAATAATTATTTTAGGACACTCTGTATACAAACACATCGTATTAAATATTACAATAAAACATCTATAAACTCAATTGAACACGGTACCCGTCTAATATCCAACCTCATTCCGTTCTATACCGCCTAACGGGCTTATTGGATTAACTTGTTTATGTGTGGCTTATATAGTTTTAGCGGCGAATTAACATAGATATTACGCCTTTAATCCTGCCAACAGACTTAACATTGACCCTACTTTGTTAATGTCCATCATTTTGACAGTGTACACCCAATTTGAATAGGATCCCGTGGACATAAAGGCGAGTTACGGAGTCAAAATTGTGTTTCAAGTTGTAATTGAGTAACAAGCACTGTATAGGTCTAGACGTGCTGTCGTGGCCCTTTATTCATTAAACCTCTCCACACTTCGCTGTTCTGACACTTTTCGTCAGAACTCGGTGCTGGAGACGGTTTACAATGAATCAGATAACGTGATAACAGTAGAAGTTGAGTCTTTTGTTCACTTATGAATTATGATTTTAAAAATGTTGGTAAGTTTGAGTAAATTGTGGTTTATAGTGTAACTGGTTCGACAGTGATAATACCACACTCTCAAAAAATGTTATCGCAATTTATAATAGGTATACTTATAAGCGCATTTTGACCTTCCCATCTCTCATTTTGCAAATGTTTACGGATTGTATTGATCTTATTATCAAGTAATCAACCTGCTCTTGTTTCAATTTTGTGCAACCAAATTGTATTAAAAAATACGTATGGTATTTAAAATTTACACAGAGTCCTAGAGAAGATTGCAATCATTATACATAATAAGTTTTATAATGCACAGCTATAACTTACTCTGGTAATCACCTCCCCACTGCGTCATGGAAGCAACTCCGTGCATTATACTACATAATTATGTTTTCGAATAAAGTCTGTTCTATTCTATTCTATACAAGACGCCAAGCTTTTACAGCTTTCTTTATACACTTTTCTCTTCACGATATCCTGTAAACGGGGCTCAACATTTCAGTTACGCTCAACGCGTTAACTCACGGCGCTGGCGGTGTTTCAATTTAGGTACACGCTACGCCTATTTTGCCGCACTCGACTTGCCGCGTATTATAACGGGAAATATGCTGTACTATTATTACCTTCTCAATTATTATTTTTGAAAACAAATTTGATAAAAACTACATAGTATGAAAATATAAAGAAAGTCTTAAAGAAAACTATAATTACAGTAACTTTTATAATGCACAATTATTACTTATTCTTGTACTCACCTCAACACTACCACAAAAACAACTCTTCGATTTATACAAGACACCATGTTTTAACAACGAATTTTTTAAACAGTTTCCTCATCACGATATTCTGTAAACAGGGTCCAAAATTTCACAGCCGCCGGGGCCCGAATCGCGTTAACTCACGGCGCTGGCGGTGTTTCAATTTACACGCTACGCCTAATTTGCCCCGCTCGACTTGCCGCGTATTATGACGGGAAATATGCTGTACGCTGTGAAAACTTGGCTGAAATATTATTACTCAATTATTATAATTTATTACTAATATGAATGGAGGGATAGCTTTTCAGTAAAGTGGAATAGGAGCTAAATTGCGTAACCGTAAACATGGCAATTTTATATAAGTGTGTAATGTAGTAATGATACATACTGTATACATGTAGGACTATAGATAGATGTTATTATGTATGTAAATATAGTCAAACTCACGGAAGACATGTCTGAAAAATTACGACAGACTTTAAATACTTTACCCTGACTTACAACTATAGGTTTTAATAATAATAATAATAGATGATATGCAATGATACTTGTTTTCTTATGTTTTTTTTTTACATGGTATTAATAAAGATAAATTGCGGACTACGACAAACAATATCACGATAAAATTTTGAAACAATAAATTAGGATAACTTCACGAAACATACTTAGCAGAGACAGAAAAACCTATAAAGATTTATAATGTTAGATGACTTGTAAGTACATCGATAAACATATTTCAATAAAAAATATTTTCTGATAATGACGTATTATAACCCATAAATAATGCCCTACAAACCATAAAAGCTATTATTTTTAACTCAGGTTTCCTCTTCCTGACGATATTTTTAGAATATAATTTATATTCTCCTACACGTAACATAGTAGAGTACGAAAACAAATTACAGTTAATATCTTTGTCTAAACAACGTCATGAGGAGCGCAAAAGCATCAAATAAAATATCCTCTGTTGCACTCGCCACAATTTCTTTGTGCTCCGAGCTTTGAGCATCTTAATTGAATAGATGCCCTCCGGCCACCGACTTGTATACTACTATGAACTACTATATTTATTTATAGAAGTAAGAATATAAAACTGACTGTACTATATTTTAAGCTACATATTAGTAGTTAATAAAAAACTAGGTGCTTTTTTGGAAATCTTTCCTCCTCCCCCTCCGTACCAACTTTCATCCCTTATCATCCAATTTATATTTTCGCACCACAATAGGCTATCATCTTTTTTTTCAAAATCTGATCTATATATATTACAGACTGGGACACTTACTGACATATTTATAATTTTAGTATAGATTTACTCTACTTTACATAATTAATAATTTTTTAACATACTCCATCTCACAAACACAATAAATTCCGTACATCTAAATATTTGATAACTCGATTATAATATATAAAAATACATTAAAATACATCTGAAAGGGCATAACAATGAGAATAATCGGTTATATTACGCCGCCGACAACATGAAACATTTCGTTTTCAACAATACCGCTGCTGTTTTACGATTATCGTTTCATTTGAATTGTTAATTCTTGAATGTATTCGCTTTTGTGAGTCGCAATTCGAATGTCTTTTCACCATAAAAACCACTTAATGTTATAATAAAATCGATAACAACGCCGTTAGCAACAAAAGTATTTAGAAAACACAGGGCTTTAGTAACTTACTTATATGTAATTGGCGACTTTTCAGGAATTAAAAAATCCGGTCACGTTCTGTATAATCTTATGTGTATATATAAACATCATCTTTCATGTAAATTTATCTATAAGTCATCAAAATCCATAACGTGACTAAAAAAAGGAGTTAGCGGATAAAAAAGACGTTCGCGGAGAGCGACTATTTTTAGTAGAGTAGAGAAGTTGTTATTACAATTATTATATTGTAACTTTATCCAAATTTATTTATTAAATAAAACAATAGCATACAATTAATCAAAATTTAATCAACAAAGACAATTAAATTAAATTTAAAGCGTAATGAATAAATTGAGACGAACCAACAAAACTTGAAATGAATTTATTAAATAGTTGAAACGTTGAAATTACCTAAAACAAACGTAGCAACTTTGTGTTTTAATTATATTATTCTCAAACTAATACACCCTTATTAACTTACTGCGAACATAGATTGTTGAAGGGTTGGGGACAAAGACCGGGGTCGTCACGTCCCATCGGTGTTTTGAGCGAAATATTTTACTGTCGCCAGCACGGAAAGTAAATGTGATTACGTACAATAGCCGACGTGTTCGCACGTAAATATATAGAATACCGAACTAAACAGCATATATCAAGGTTCTAGTATTATATCTGTTTGATACGCTGATTTAGCGATTTATTGTTGTTACGTGTAACGTATAAGTATCTATGTGTGTAGAGATTTACATTATTAATCCGTCAAGCAAATAGTATCACTATTTGCTTGACGGATTAATAAACTGGGTGAAACTGATCATATTAATAGATAAAATATAAGAAATAAATTTAGTCTCAATAATTGATAGAATATAGTATATTCGATTAACACTTGAATATACCTACACGGCAAAATACTAAAAGAGTTACAGAAGGCCGTTTCCGTAATGTTTAAATTGAAATACAAAAATCATATGAAATTAATCCAGACATACATACAATGAACGTGTCTGTTTATTTTCATTCGAAACAAAGGAATTTCTTAAGGAAAATCTTATGATTTCGATTTGTAACATATAAATTCAATCTCCGAGACCATTAAGTTTGCTTCGCGGAAGCATAAACTTCAAACTCTCTCCTTGGCAGAGAATGTATATTGTGTCCAGCACTGCGATTCGTAAAACTTTTCTTGTTTTTAGTTTATACGTTTGTAGGTACATAAGTTATGAAGAATATAAAAATGCTACTCTAAAATAAAACTCTAAAGAATTAATCTAAAGAATTCATAAAGTATGTTTTTATTAACTTTTTATGTTCAAACTGCCTCAAAAATAAGTTTTCCGTAATTAGAAAAATAACAGACTGTAAATGTTCCACAGCTGGACAAAGGTCCCTTCTCCTATTAAATAGAAGGTTAAGGAGCTTAATCCACCACACATCTCTACTTCGGGTAGAAGTGCGTGAAATTTTTTCGGCACATGCAGATTTCCACGATGTTCTCCTTGACCGCCGAACACGAGACGAATTTAAACACAGCACTTGATAATTCAGCAGTGCTAGGTAGGGTTTGAACCCGCAATCATCGGCTTAGATCGACGTGTTCTCAACACTAGGCCATCTCGGCTTTCAGTATCCCGACTTTTCGAAACTTTGTAATGATAATGGTGTGTTGTAGGCTTCGCGTAACTAGTCATCGAGAAAATCTAAGAAAATACAATAAAGTGTATCAATTTTTTACTCTCACATCACATGTTGAGTGTTTAACCAGCTATACTTAATTATACTACGAGGAATCTCAAAGTTTCAATGTAGGTTCGTAACATAATTCTATAGCGAGTGTAGTTAACAATCTCCAGCCTGGGACAAAAGGGGAGAGTTGGGAGCAGGGTTCGTTAGTATTTCCACAAGTTAAATACTATTCCTCAAAGCAACAGCTAGGTTTGGGGTCGAATTAACGACCGCCATATTGTCAATTAATGTGTACTTAATTTCGGTGTATAGATGTTGCGTCGTGGGAACTGAAAGTCATTATAACTGTCTGAATGTTAGTTGTTCTGATATTGACGAGGATTTTACACCCTCGTTCACTTGGTTAAAGGATTCATTGGTTTAACGATTATTGTTTGGTTTTGGAGATGTGGTAAATAGATTGTGTATTTCATTACCTATACCACATTCATAATTTTCTTAGCAATTGGTAACAAAAAATATAAAAGTTGTAGGACAATTTGTTACTTTTTACTATAGATTAATACAATTATGTTTTTAAAAATATTTAACGCTCTGTAACGTTTTATAAAAGGGAACATTCACAATCTTCTTTTTTCACATTTCAGATCCTTTTTTTTACAAAACAGACCAAATATATCCCGTTATTAATATACTGAATCTATTACACTTCTTATATTTTTAATCAAAATCTAAAATACAAAATTACAATAGTGTTAGCAGCGACACTATAAAAGGGACGGGACGGCCATCTTCCAGACCACTTTGCTGTTACACCTCGGACTAAGCGGAAGCTCTGCTTGATTGTTATTCTTTTAAATTTACTTAACATTACTTTTAACATTACTTTTGTTACAATAACGTATTTTGAGTGTAATTCTGTTAAATCTTTAAATTAAATAATTGTTTAAATATTTATCTTTATTTTTAAAACCTACCTACTTCTGATTTCTTACACTCGTTAAATCATTCGAGACACTAGAAATAGTATTTAATGAACCGAACCATTTCATTAAACACATCGAACTCTAATATTCATAAAGAAAGAAAGGCCGTTAATTGGAAATTGAATTGTCCGATAGCAATACGCCAGACGGCATTGTTTCAACGGTCGATACTGATTTCCAATGAAAACCTATCCTTTTTTTTTTCGATAGATGTAATTAGTGAAAGGTAAAATGGGAGAGATTAATTGCGAATATATTTTATTGTACCATTCAATAATTTTCGCTTTTTTGTCTCTGTGGAAATGAAAATGTTTTATGAACTAGGCATTTTATTATTATTTTATTGGTACTAGGTATTTTATTATTTTACGACTTAAAAATTATTCAGTCCTACCGCGATATAATAATATAGGCTAGGGCCTTCACTTCAAAGCTTCTTCAACGCGAATTTGACTCAAAGCCACTGAACAGTTACAAACGTAAAGAAATGACAAACATACAACATCTTTGCTGTTTCCGTAAGCCTGTACGCTAATTTTTTTAATACAAATACTTATAATCGTATTCAATATTTCTTCCCTTTTTCACTCTGGTAAGGCAAAAACTGTACGGTTTTACCTTATTACATGAGATAACAATTATTTGGAACTACTGTAGTTTAAAACGAAGCCTTCGCGCATGATAAGCCAATTTTTCAATTCAAAATACATTTAAGCTATCGCTTTTCCGATTTTTTTTTCAAATCCGTGTAAGTTTTAGATGTACAAGGAAGCATCAAACGTATAATGTGTTTCCTATTTCCTTACGAATAGTAACGGCTTAGCCTTAAGCTTTTAGTGGCTTATAGAATACTGCGCTCTTTTCCCCAATACCTACCTACAGTCTTACTTGTCCTTTGCTTAACAGACAGCAAGAGAATTAAATTCTCCTTAATGTTAAGGATTAGACCAAATGTATATATTTGACTTTATATTTAACTAGCTTTCGCCCGCGACTTCGTCCGCGTAGATTTCAGTTAAAACTATACTGAAAAGTAGCCTATATCTTTCACTAAATTTTGTATCAAAATTCATCATATTTTTACTAACATCTAAGTTTCAGGCTTCTAGCTTTAAGTTAATAAAATATATGCAAACTTTTATTCCTTAATTCAAACCTTAACAACTCTAATTTTAAAATAAAATATAGCTCATGCACCAAAATTTCATTAAATTACCAAGGATAACTTAACATCTGTAATATTTGTATGAATTAATTGTTACATACAATAATTTTCAACAGCACGTAAGACTTAACAAGTATCGTTACAGACTTATAGTGTTAGTGAAATTGATTCATCAGAGTGATAGTTATCTCCGCTAAGACAGAGCGGTTGCCATACGACTATACTCGACCCGAAAGGTCGTATTGTTGATAGCTAAAACCATTCTAAAGCTTATCTTTGTGCGGCCATTAAATAAGCGTTGTCAAGTGTTCTCTAAAAAAACATAAGCTACTGAAAAATTAAGTCGCTCCCATAAAACATTAATATGAGACAAAAACAACTAACTTGCACCCTAATACATCAATTGTAATTGCTATATACGAATTAAAAAAAAGATAATCCACTTGAGTAGGCAAAGAAGCGAGCCAAATCTTGGATCGTAATTATTTCACTTGTGCCGTATACGCACATAGGTATTAAACTAAACAGTTAGTAAGTTACGTATTCTATGACTAAAATATTTCACATCTGTGTATAATTGTACCGTCTCGTTAATAAATCGTGAACCAGTTAGTGACTTTCATTATCCTCAACTCAAGCCCAGCAACAATTGGTGACCCTGACGTGATATACTTACATACTTCCTTTCCTATATTTCCTTCTTAGGACAATATTTCCTTCTTATATTGCTTTTTATATGATGCATTAATACTTCTCTGTTGCTGAAAGTGTGCATCAGTGGTGGTGATAACTTCACATTAGCTGAACGACACTTTCGTTAAAGAATTTATATTATTAATTATTTTTAAAACGTCACTAATGAGCATGTGGAAGAATCATATGTATAAACGTTATTCGACATATTTTGATACAGCGGGCTTTGAACCTATGCTTACAAATTGAATTATGGGGCGTATACTCGCAATATCGGTTTTATAGATAATATGGTTCTGCGCCACTTGAATCAGCTCAATTATGATTTATGATGTAAATAAATGTAAAAAGAAATGCTATAAAGGGTCGATTCCGCAGATATTCAATAAAAGTAATGAAACTATATACATGTACTTGATATATTATTAAACATATATTATTCCTGTTTAGTAAGACTTCGTATTGGTAGAAAATAGATAACGTCAAAAATACAAAAAAAAAACTTTTTTGGACAAATTAAATAGCTTACAAATTAAATTGCAAACATTCTATGTAATTTTCAACGACCGCTCGGTATATGCAACAAAATTCTAATTCAACTTAATAATAACCTTTTTTTATGGGATAAGGCGGCAAACGTGCTGACAGATCACCTGATGGAAAGTGAATGCTGTCGCCCATGGACATTTGCAACACCAAACTGTTTTTACTGTTGACGCAGGGTAAATCTTCATAGATACCCGATTTCTGGGGGGGATGTCGAGTTATGTGAGATTGCACTCACTAAACCCCCTGCGATGGCCGCCACAGTACGGAAAATGGAGAGGCTACGGGATCGCTTTCGCAGCACGTCCGCGGCCTCTCACTAACGACCACAACAAGACGCGCGCGGCGCGTGTCAGGTCGCACTCTAGCCCGTATCGTCGAGACGTGGCGCGCGTCGCTCTCGACCAGAGAGAGAGAGAGAGATAGATACGCACTAGAGATGGGTCGGACTAGGTAAGTCGAGTACTAGGTGTACCTCTTCCTAGTATTTGAAAATACGTGATCCAAGTACCTGTTCTACCTAGTATTATAATATG
>DVVJ01000669.1:0-13764 GCA_018234505.1 Junonia neildi neildi | reverse complement strand
GTATCGCTCCAGGCCTGCTATCGATAGCGGGAGTAAATCAACGGCAAAGCAAATATGTATAACGGACGGTACTTCCGTACGCTATCTATCTTCTTCTTATGACGTTTCATAAGGGTTAACATAAGAAAAACAAAAAGTATTTAATGTTTTATTTAAGTTTGGATATTTTACAATATTGTATATATAAAATTTTTCATTTACTTTATAATAATTGTAATTAATTGTTTATTATACGATCTTAATTAAATCAAGTAATCGTCATTATTTTTCTGTAGAAAGAAGGGAAATTATTCTAATCATAAAAAAAGTTTAATTCCATTGCTAAGTCTTTTCATTGTATCAGCGTAGCGTCTTAATAATTCAAAAGGTATTTAGGATAGGTAAGGTTTTACATATAACCTTTATGCTAATATTATGAGTTACTTTTTTCTAAAGAAAAAAGTGTAAAATTGGCAACCCTAAAATATAACCAAACAAATTACAAACAAGTTCGGCGAAATGCGAAAGTTTGCCAAAAGAAAGCGTGCGATATCCAATATATTAAGTTAATATAAATATTTATTGGCGACGATCAAATTTATTAGTTCGAGACTTCCTCGATCCTTACAAGATAATTAAGAGATTTATTATCGAGATAAATTAAAAAAATATTTAATGGTGGTACCTACTATAAGTAATGCAATATGTATATTAAAACAAACAATTAAAATCTAGCTTATTTGCTACATAATGTGTTTTTACTACTTAAAATGTATGCTTTAATTTTCAGAGAGCCGCAAGCCTTCCTTCCTTCCCTTAATCTTTCTTTACATCCTTGGCTCCAAAGCATTTGTTGCTCTTTTGGTACAGAAAATATTAAATATATCTTTAATATTAAACTAAAAATTTTAATCATCAAACACTATGACGACTTACTCGACGGCACGGCACTCATGAAATACGGGTGCTGAGAGATTTCTTCATAAATCAAAGTTAACATTAAAACAAAACTAATTAAACACCAAGTAACATTAGCAGCTTAAACATTCTTTAATAAAACCACCATGCATCATCATTTATCATCACCACTAATGTAAACGCAGCTTTATTGCTCGAATAAAATTTACAGATTCCATTATTCATTTCAGGCTTACTTTTTTACGCCTCTTTAAGGAAAAATGCTATTGTTGATATTATCTATTTAAAAGCAATGGATTAAAGCGATAAATATACGGAGAATAAACGGGGAATATCAGGTGAAAAGTTTAAAAAGTAAACAAAATGTCCTTTCCATACATCAGTTACGCAAAGGGGACATCATTGTATGCTTAACGGTGCATTGTTCAGTTAATTCACGAGACAAATAACTCTTTTTGGCGGCAAAACGTGGGTGGTGTATTTTTAAGCTGTGGCGAGTTTAATCTATGTATGTATTTTCGACCGTATGTCAAATATATAAGGGTGATTTTGGCATCTTAGTTGTGGTGTTCTTAAGTTGTTTTATAAGGCACCATAACATTCGGTTACATGTTACACCGTAAGCTATCTCGGAGACATTTCGGCATACCGTTATTACATAGGCCTATGGTTATTAATACAATATAAAGGATTTTGATTTCGATAACATTTCCTGCGTGCACATATTCGACTTTTTCTTCTCTCTGCAGAACCTTATAATTATAACATTCATAAAATATTAACAAACTTGGCTGCCTTCGACAATATGTATGTAAATCTATATACAAGTGACAAGCAACGCCAAGTCTAAATCGAAGAATGTTGAAACATAAAATTATACTCTTATAAACCTGTCTAGCTTTAGGTGTCTACGGTGGCTATTTATTAAGACTTTATTAGAACTATTGAACATTTTACAACGAAACATAACATCATCTGATCGTCCTTATTTTTCATATATTATTCCGGTATTTTAAAGTTCATACATATATGCTCTATAGACTACCCCTTACATCAAATATGCCAACTATGGGTGCATTTAGACTAAACGAATATAAGCTAGAGTTAGGACAAGAACATTCGTTCATGTAAACTTATAATTTAGTGTAAACGAAGCGTTTATTCTAAAATAGCAACAAGTAAGAAAAAGAACAAGAAGAAGAACAAGTAACAAGAAGAAAAAGAACCAAAAACCATTTTTGCAAGAAATGTAGGCCGATAATGTTAGAAGTATAAAAACGCTGATACCGTTTACATCAAGCGAGCGAGCATACTAAGAACATTCTAAGAATGATTTTGTATCAGGCAGAACAACGAAAGAATGCTCTAGTTATGTCTGTTTACACTAAAAGAATTTACTCGAATGGAGCTAGAACGAGCATTCACTCATCTGTTTTAAAGGCACCATAAGATAAGATTGCATGTAAAATCCCTAAAAATAATGAATAATTGTCGATGAATAACCCTATCGTAGCTAGTTAGTGTTAAAAATTTGACGATATCCCTATTAGCCACGTAATAAGTCGTGGTCCCGTAATCAGTCGGTCAGAGGAACTGTGCCACCACCCGCAGCTCGATATACGATACACGACTTCTCGTAAATTCCCCTTCGGTGTAAGGACGACACTCTTATATAATGAAGCTATTGTAAGCTATATCTTACTATATTATCTTATTGAGTAAGATTGTTTTGTTGGTAAAAAGCCAAAAGTTGGTGAGTTTGGATCTTTGTTGTTCTTTCACAGCAACACGGCTGAGCAAGACGACCATTAACACTTGAAATAATTATTTTCGCTGTACAAGGATCACATGATTGGTTTGTAATTTAACTTGTATTTGTTTATATTAAGACTTATTTGTACTGTTTGTTTGATAGATAAAAAAAATGCACGGACGAAATCGCAGACAGCAGCTAGTGTATAAGTCTACACTTCTGTTAATTATCGTTTATACCATCAATGTAATTAATATTAAACTATCTACGCCCTCTTATACTTAAACGTATACTATAATTAATATGTATAATATTTTTAATTAGTATAATTCAATTAATATTCAATTATGATCTTATCATCGAAGGTCAGACGGTTACTAGTTTACTTGTTTAATTGGGACACCTAAACGATCGCTCTAATTTAAAAAGTTTTAACGACACTTTATTTAAGTAGAGCGTTCAATATTTTTGTTACCTAATTACGTATTTAGATAAAAATTGTGTACCTTCTTATAGGATCGATATACATGTCTATGTACATATGTATAATAAATATTAGTAATGTTAGTAGTTCTATATTTCGACTAAGTTCACTAAATTATTAAAATCGTTATGATATCTAAATATGACATCGGTTTTAAGAAGATGAAATGATATGATGTTCCATATTATATTAGAATTAATATTAATAGTTTCGCGAGAATCCGGAAAAACAAAACTTACTTTTCAATAATATAAACTTTGATCAATAGTTAATTATAAAGTATGCTAATTTTATTATATTTAATTATAGGCACGATTCTCACTAAGGTTAAAACTTGATGTATCGTCAACTTGATAGCTTTATAAACCGTGTTAATAATAGTTTTATTCTAATCAAGGCTTTTTAGAAGAATAAATGATTAAATATTATGCCAAGTATACCTAGATCGCAGAATAACAAGACTTTGAAAGTGCCATTCACACTAAGACGTTGGACCAGAAAGTGATCGTCCTACTGAGCACTTAACATATTAAATTGAAACACAAATAACAGGCACGAATACTATAATTTGCCATCAAATATAATTTGCCATCAACTATTGGTACATTACGAGCTGGCTCCCGTTTCAATTTTTCACAAAGATGTCAAGCGCTTGCCCTTTTTTTTTTGTTGACGCAGGGTAAATCTTCATAGATACCCAACTCCTGGGGGGATGTCGGGTTATGTGAGATTGCACTCACTAAAACCCCGTGTGCGATGGCCGCCACAGCACGGAAAACGGAGAGCCTACGGGATCGTTTTCGCAGCACGTCAACAACAACACAAGTAAAACATGCTTTGTGAAACTGTTGTAACTGTCGTAACGTGAATGGCTCGATTTACTGATGGTTATATCGATTACATTTCAATATTATTTAAGGTGTCGTTGAAAATCGTTTACACGTTGTAATAGTTATTAGTAGATTTTAAAAAGCGATTAGACAAATATTTTTAACATTCCATTAACACTTGAAATAATTAGGTACCTAATAATTATTCATACAATTATAAAGTAATAACTTCAGGTTAAACATTATGGGAGCAAATCAACCTACATATTATTTCAATTACCTATAAACATTTATAAACACCTTAAAATGCAAAACATTTAAACGTAATCACGTAAATAAAACAAACTAATTTCTATATCACACAGAAAATATCTCATTAAAGTTCAGTGGAACATAAGGCTAAAATGAGCAAATAATGTCGAGGACGGACGATGGCACCCAAAATAACTACCTTATTCTGGGTGATTTCGGTTCCAATAACTCAGGGAAGTCACGCATATGGTATGCGTATATAGTTTACACAGGCTTTGCGACCTCCTTTACTGTAACGATGGGTATGGACCAGGGGTAAGGACAGTTTTTTACACACTTTTGGTTGACAGTTTTGCTCATTAGAGAGTGAGTATGGACAATTTTTGGTTATTTCAGGAAGAATGTGTACAATTTTTGGCATGCTCTGCGACGTTTATAGATTTGACATAGATGTGTCATTAGATAATTAGAATTTTTTTATAAAGTAGCGAAGAGTATTCAAGTTAATTCATGACATTGATAATATCCTAAACATTTTCTTTCCTATTTTTATGTCATAGCTTAGTGATGTGAAAGGACGATGGCACTCAAAATAACTACCACATTCTGTGTGATTTCAGTTCCAATAACTCAGGAAAGTCACGCATATGGTATGCGTATATACATATAGTTTACATTCGTGTTTGCGACCTCGTTTACTGTAAAGATGAGTAAAGACAGTTTTTTACCCATTTTTAATTGACAGTTTTGGTTGTTTCAGAAAGAAACAAAGATGATTTTTGGCATAATCTGCGACGTTGATAGATTTCATATAAGAATGTCATTGAACTCATTAAAGTAGCGAAGAATTACGAGGTAATTTGTAATATCAATAAAATCTTAAAGAAATCTAATCTATTTTTAACTAAAAAGGGATAAGCTGCGCACATAAGACATTGTTGTTTCAGGGAAGGTTATCAATCGAAATATATAACTAATTAACTATTAATTTTATGCGCAATTTATTAAACTTTTTCATAACAGATTGTCTTGTAGTATATCGCATTATGGAGACACTTAGCCGCGTATTAAAGTCAACTCAAAATATTTCACTTTTCGACGCGCTGATACAGCTGATTTTCCATGAATCCTGGATCAAGTATCCCATCACCTCACGTACATTTTATTACAAGTATCAACAAAATATTTCTAGATTTTTTTCTGCTTAAAAGGCTAATATTTCCAGAGAAATGACCTAACACGTACAGCCTACTAACCTCGAGATTACTTTATTAGGTAACTCGAGTAACAGTCGGACACAAAACGAAAGAAAAAACAAGGTGACGCCAACAAAGATACGAGTAACACTTGATCACTAAACATTTAGATACTCTTTTTTTTCTTAACATGACATGGTATTTTAATGTCAGCTTCGTATCATTTTTGCCTTAACTAGGCTGTATATTTTAAGCATTTGGTATATTTTTGATTAAAATCCTTATATTTTTAGCAAAGCGAAATGAAAAAAAAAATTAATTATATAGTCGACAAATACGTAAGAGGTTAATACCTCATATACCGCCGTATATATTTGATCAATCTAAAAATCGTAGCACAGCGTATTTGTTATAGTAATTACCAGAAGCGTGCAAATACACCTCATCAATCTGTACCTTTTTTTTTGTTGACGCAGAGTAAATCTTCATAGATACCCGTTTCCTGGGGGGTCGGGTTATGTGAGATTGCACTTACTAAAACCCCCTGCGATGTCCACCACAGCACGAAAAAAGGAGAGGCTATGGGATCGACATCATTATTCTAGTCGTAGTAGCAACAGTAATAACATATACCTACTCATACTCATACAAGTTCAAAATTTATAGATAAAATCTCTCTAATTAGGTGACCCACAAACTTAATCCTCGATCTCCAAATTTCCTTTAAAATCGTTACTTAATTATCTGATACTATCAAACAGAATAATCCCACGGCAGGTTTAAAATTGGCGTTCAGTGATGCAATAACGAGATTACGGTACCTTAAGTATTTATCACCGCAGCTGTATATAAATAACTTACTCTTAATTCACTCAATACAAGTCGAACCGCTGACCATTCATTGATTTATTTGGCATATTGAACAGTACACGAGAAAAATCTTTATGAACCCAGCGAACGCAAGTGGCGAATTGAAGTACGGTTTCATGGAATGCTTGCGAGTTAATTTTTGTGACTAATTTATAAAGATTGCTTATTTAAGTATGAACTCGGTAAAAGATAACGTGTGGAGAGTAGATAGGGCGATAAGAATGGGGTTTTCGTTTTTTTTTTTATTATTTCTTATCTCTTTTAGGCAATATTGATTCTGTTGATCTGTGATTGTTTTATGATACAAAGACTGCTTCCAACTTTAACATCATATATTTAAGCTTATTGTAAAAAATACTAAATAACCTATATTGAGAAATTTAAATTTCTAATAATGGTTTGATGAAAAATTGCATTGTATTCTCCTTGACCTTAAACTACATCTGAGTCAAAAATAATAAGATAAATTGAAAAATTGTAAATAGCTCTTGAAGCTACAAGTACAGTTAAATCTTAAAATATTGTTTTATCCTATAAAAGAAAAGTATATAAAATAGCACCATAAAATTGGTACACAACTATAAGCACTAAACAGGTACTGTTTACATATCATGTTCTCGTATTAATACATTACAAACAATTTACCCCGTTTCAGTAGGTGTCGTCCGCACATCGAGTTATTTATTGCATTATAAAAAGGGTATCACAGATCGGGTGTTTATACACCCCACTGTAAGATGACGTATCATATTTATGGCACATGGGAGCTTATAGGCATTGTCTCCGTAGATCGTGATGTATAGCACATACCTATGATGCATTTCAGGATAGGTGATACAAATACCAAAAAAAGACACGCTAAAATCACCTCTATTGTGTAAACTTAAGGGTCAATATTGTATGAGCTATATGCGATAGTCGTAATTTACATGTGTTTTGCGGTGGGTGTCAGTGAAAATAAATCGTGTAATACCTGAGTTTAAGCTTTGTAAAACATGCGTGATAACAGTCACACGGGTCGGGTTAAGATGTTATGATAGAATACTTAAAATTTTGTACAGAGAAACATTTTTGCTATTTCTTCATGTGAAATCAGATAACAGATCGGGTGATAGTAATAAATTCTCTTAAAAACGTATATCACCGCGTTATATCGGTAAGTATTTTAAAAATATCTATGAATAAAATATATAATAATAAAAATAACTATTTTTATATCTAATATTTTTTCATTAGCATTATTAGCATATACAAAATATTTTTACATTAGCATTATTAGCATATACAAAATATTTTTACATTTGTATTTTATGACAATTTTATATTTTCTTAATACTATCGATTTATTAAAGTTTATGTATAATGCACGTAATTTCTATTTGCGAAAAGATCGCATAGCATAATTAATTATATGACTTTTTGTGCTAGTTAAACTTTATTAATAAAATATCGATAACATACAAATATTACGACATACCTACCACAACGTAAAATTCACACTACAAACATTCAATAATTTATATATCTCCATAGAAAGGCTTAGACATGAACTACAGCCACGCCATTTGATATACATATAAAGCTGTATTCAAACGCAATATACGATATATTGCACGAACTATTAGACTGTGTTAACACGAGCAACCTTGTCCATAGGTCCTCTTTGTGAAGAAGACTCTACAAGGAAGTCAGAGTACGCGTTCGACCAGAAATTTTACTTCAAACTGTTACTAACAAAAGATACTTGAAAATCTGAGAATAATAAAGGTTAAACTTGAGTTTTTTATTTATATTTTATTGCACAAAAACATGCTTTTTATCGTGGACAGTATCGAAATAGCCTAGTGGTGCGAATACAGCTGTTCGTATTATGATCGCAAGTTCAAATCTTGGCTAGCACCTCCGAGTTTTCAATTCATCTCATGCATGTGCCGGGAGAAATTGAGACTCATATATATTTGCCTTCTCCTAATTAGGAGAGGGAACCTTTGCCTATCAGTGGGAATTTGCAGTTACTTTATATTGCTTTTACTTGTTTTGTTAACGTATTAGTTCTAAATATGTATATGTTTCTTTAATGAACAAAAAATAATAATCTAGTTATTTATCAATTTTCCGCCATATGAATTTCTTATTAGTAAAATAAAAATACAAGAAACAAATACGAAATTATGAGAAGATATTTATTTTTAGCTGAAATAAATATGATCCTATTATTTTATAAGTATTTGTAATCAGTAGCGTAGTTAGCATAGGCGACACCAGGGGCGGACTCGAATTTTTGCATTCTTAGCAATTTAGGTAGAAGTTACTCTTCTCATCTCTACTTTTCGTTCTTTTTTTTAACCTTTTTAGGAACCCGTTCACGCAAAATGACACCCCTACTCTTCACCAGATTTCATTACTTTTTCACGGCACACTTCCAGATGCCCTTTTTTGGGATCAAGACGAAATGTCACCCTTTCTTCTTAAGCTTGCGCTCCGAAACACATACTTTACTGTACTTTACTGTACTTTACTGTACTTTACTGTACTTTACTGTACTTTACTGTACTTTACTGTACTTTACTGTACCGTACTGTACCATTTTTGCACTTTTCCTAAGTGGGTGTCCAACCCTAAATCGTTTGTGGAGGATCGGACCGACCCCCGCCCCCGCTGCCTAACTACTCTAATGTAATGAATCCGCTGAATACAACTCGGACTTACATGTAATTTTATTTCATAAATATAATTTCAGAGTCAAAAGCGTACCACACCGGGCAGTAAGCGCATCCGCCGGCGGGCAGTTCAATACGCGGCTCGCACAATGCGCGCGCATCTCATTGCGTTGTCACTTGCGCTGCTTTGCATAACTATTCATAGCCCTGATGGACAATGAATCCCAGATTTTTGTTACAAATCACAACTACAATAGTCAGAAAATATTTAGCTTACATGAAATTTGTTTTTTTTTTTAAACTTTTTTTTAATTTAGTCTTTTCAGACTTTCTTATTCATTCCACTGTTTTGAAGTAGAAAAATCACTCTTTTTGACACCTCATTTGTGACACTTTCGGTGCTGCAAATGCTCATGGAGAATGTTGATAATTTTTCACGATCTTAATCACCTTCTTATTTACCATTCTTTATGAGATTTGTTAGTTAGAAAATGAAAGAGTTTAACTTTATAATGCTAGCAGCTTTATGAAGTTAACCTCTTCTATTTCTCTGAGAAAAGCGCCCTTAAATGATTAATAAAAATAACACATGAAATAGTATAAATTTCAATCACTAGATTTTCTTGTCTTCAAACTAATATACTCACTAACCCACAGTCCCACTCGTCAAGCTACAAACATACCTGCTTGTAAAAGTCAATATTTCCAATGATATGCAAAACACAGTTCAAATAAAACAGCAACATATTGTAGACAACTAGACGTCCTATCGCATTTGGAAATTATTGGACAAGTAGAAAGCGAAATAAGATTTCTTTCAATGCATTGAAGTTCTATTATAACGTCAATGTGGGACCTCCGAAGTTCTGTATACAATTACAAGATGTGTTCATCGTACTACAATCTGTCAGCCTGGTCGGCCTCTCTATAAATAAAACGGATTTATTTGTACTAACCGCCTCAATTTATTACTATTTTGGATACAATGTTTACTAGATAGTATCACTGTAACTTACTGCTTTTGAGGGCCTTATTCGATTACGTTTTACTATTTTCACGACTACCTAAATATAAGGGTTTCTTTGTTTCACTATGTTCGACATTATATCTTTACGTCGTATCAAAACGGTCTATGTTATCCTACATATTAAAAAAAAAGTGTTTTTGGTGAATAAATAAAAGTTAATTGAAATGAATTAAACTTATGGTCATATTTATATACCTTTTCTTTCCATCATAAAATAATGGTATGTCTTTAAGAAACGTATTAAATGTAAATGTAAACAGTCAAATAAAGTATTTTTCTATACATCATGTCTTTCAGCGTCTGTAATCTAAATATTCAACGAATTTTTATGCCGCTTTCACCATTTATTTTTTATTTAAAATATACATCAATGAGTTCAAAGTTACCCATGCCTTTGACAAAAACCTAACTTTTTAAAGATTTTTTTGTAAGTAAAGAATAAAACAATGTTCTACAACCGTCGCAGTCGTAGGTTTTTTGATACATACAACCCATGAATAAGCCGGTACGGAAAACTATTAAATGTTCATCCGTGATTTAGTCCGGCGCGGCGTCCACTGAGCCCGTCGCCCGCGACATAATAATGGAAGTGTAGTGTAACAGGCATCGCTTTACAATTCAAATCGCGGTAATCACAAGTATACTTTTATTTTACAATAACGTATGGCCGAATATGTGTCTGTGTTTACGAGTTTACACAGCATTAAATCGTATACCTATACACAATACTTTGATATTGAATTCGTAATGTTATAAGGTAAATTTACTTTCTTTTGCAGTTTTCTTTAAGTATTGTGTTTTTTCTGAAGTACGTTTGGTTTAATAAATAATGAATGTTTGTAATTTGTTACGTTACCATGTAATTTATTGTTCTAATTATTATACAAATATTTTATAATTACGCATTCCATAGTTTCATTACACCAATCTTTCTAACCTTCATTTAAGATACAAATTATATGTATAGCAATGTCATAACTGTTACAATTACAATGAAAGTCGATAGACAAAACTAATACCTAAAATATTACAGCAAGGTAGCCACAATAATTAAGCGTATACAAATTTTAGACTCGGTTATTAATCAATTTAATATGTTTCTCGTTACACATATAGTCAGTCATAAAGCAGGGTGCGATGCTGTCGCAAGAGCTCTAAGGCGCCGCACGAGCTGTAATGAAATCATAAGTCACGATCTACCGGGCTCAATTACCATTCTCACCTAAATAACAAATCAAACGAAAATAAACCTTCCTACCCTACAATAAAGCCTAAAATAATCACAGTTCCCAAAGATTAGGGTGCCCTATGCAGATCTAGAAAGAATGTACGTTTCAAAAGTTAAGTCAAGGCGCTCTTTATCGCGCTTTAAAACGATTGTGCACAGATTAAGGCCGTTTTGTTAAAATATTTTAATTTATTGCATAAATGTTGCTCATTTGAAGGTGGAACGGTTGACCTATTCTGTTATCTCTTAGTTCGTGATTTTAGTTTTTTCTTAAAACAAATTGTTTAATAGAAAATTCCAGCGTAGGCTTAATCGAAATCAGGCTATGCATATTTTTGTT
This sequence comes from Junonia neildi neildi, assembly GCA_018234505.1. Taxonomy (NCBI): domain Eukaryota; kingdom Metazoa; phylum Arthropoda; class Insecta; order Lepidoptera; family Nymphalidae; genus Junonia; species Junonia neildi. Next base: position 2,227 of record DVVJ01000669.1, on the reverse strand, counting down.
ACATAAGGTGTTGCGAGTATTTAAATAAGCATTCTTGAAAATTTCATGACTTTTATAAACGGATTGTTTTAAAATAATTATTTATTGATCATGGTCCGACAATTAAGAGTAACGCAGATATAGAAGCTCTCAACACAAAGACCTAAATGCTACTTTAATATAATGTATAAAGTTAATATTAGAAAGACATGTAGCTGAATAAAGCATCTAGCTTGAAATGCCAGAGGGGTGAAATTATTCTGTATAAAAATATTTGATGTGATAAAACTGACGTTCTTCTTTCGTCCTGACTATAGATATAAACATTTTTAATTACATTATTTCGACTTACAAATCATGAAATAGCCACGTTAATTATAACCAAAACGCAATCCAATCCTTAAGTAACATTTAATCGACATCATCTCGTTGTATACAATCATTGACATTAAATCGATCGTTACGCAGTTCAATACCAACAATCGTATTGACATAACACCTGTGATGCAACGGACAAGCTGATAATTGTGTCCAAACTTTCGTATATAATACTTCATTGTTTGTGACATTTGACTAGGTGAAATACGCAATCTTTACCCTTTTATAGTGTGTGGCCAATACGATCTTCGTTAGCGTAACCATTGGGCAATTCATTAAGTTTAACTCCTCTTTAGAATCGGTAATAAGATTGGGCGATGCTTATTTCGTCATCTATTTGTTAATGACGAATTATCATAGAACTGTTGATCGTTATAACGAAGCTGTATGGCATGTGGGAGATATTTGTAGTTATTAAATGTCTGTAGGTCTGAGTATTACTCTTTGCGATTCTCACCGTCCCTCAAAGGGTACGTTAAGGGCATTACTTCTGACAATAATATAAATCTTAAACCTAAGACTTTGTTCACCATTATTCCTAATATAATTTTTAATTCAGACAGACAGGTCAAGAAAGATATAAAAGAATCTAGTTAATTCTAGGTTAGAAAATTAAAAAGATTCTGCTATATATATGTACAGGCGACGAAAATTTAAGAAAAAGTTAAGTTTATGATTATTTATAATGAATATTTTTATGCAAAACTCCTAAAATTTTACTAATATACATGGCTATGGCCAAATGGGATAAATCCTAACAGTTTTAATGTAATTGTAACAAAAACATTCATACAGAAAAACTCGAGAACGTTCGCAGTAGGTTGTAAATAGAAAGGTGGATTAATCTGGTTCACGCCGAGCCCTTCACGAGAACGTACCTAAACATTACACGACAAGTTAACGTGCTATTACATTTTTAACTGCCGATACTAGAGATAAGCTTCGAAAGTAAAACGGTCTACAAACATTTTGATGCACATTTGCACCTTATTTATATTTGTGTAAAACTTTCCTTTTAAACAAATTTGTACTTTAAACCATGCAATCATAGAGTTCAATTTTCAAAGTTCTACAGTTTTAGTGTATGAAATTTAATGTGTGATTTTTTTAAATATTTCCTAACTAGGTATGTATTCATTGCAACATTTCGCTACCGAGAAGCTAACGTTTACGTTTTGCTCCGTTGGATAAATCTTGTTCTTGACGTAATAATGGAATGATATGTAACTTTTATAATATAAACATTACAACAAAAGGCTAATTCACAATGGTCACTACAACTGGTTCTGCAGTAACGGTTTAATCATTTCCACAAAAAACTATTGTATTTCTTAGTGTTTTTCTCTTTTGGTACATGTTGAGAATGAGTTTGCAAACCTCGTCACGGAATAATCTAGTTTCAGCACTCTTAGACAAAAGGTAAACAAGTCTTTTTTATTTAACTATTGTATAAAGTAAGCATGAGGTTATCCTGGGTTGGTATCTAGTGAGCTGAGAAAAGTGGATGGCAGAAATCGCTTATATTTAAACCATTATTATAAAGAGTACAAATTAAAACGGGAACCTATGATAATAATCACACTTTCATTAAGAAAAAAATATGACGCAGAAATGCGTTTCATGCCATAGACACTGTCGTCTTAAAAAGTGAAAAATATTAGTTCTAATGTTCAATAATAAAATACATTTGTTCATTGCCCTTGATACTATCAACAAAACTCCTACTCCTCTTCATTTCCATATACGATTTTCTAAACAAACAGTACGTATACATGTAATAGCTTAATAGCCTTATAAATGCTTTACTATCATATGGTCTAAGTAGCAAAACGTCTAACGTTGCATAACGTCTAATGAGCAAGTGGTCTAA
>DVVJ01000668.1:0-13769 GCA_018234505.1 Junonia neildi neildi | reverse complement strand
CACCGCCATCAGCTGTTAATGTAACCCCCACCCGCCTTTCCCCTTCGTTTGTGTAATGTGAGGAGGCGAGACCCGAATGGATTAGGATGCTGATTCTTGAGCCATTATTTTTTATGACACTCGCTCGTGCATTGTAACTCGAAAATTATTTTTATTTTATTTTTTATATACCTATGATAAATGAATTTTAAATGTAAAATGTATGTCGTTAAAACACTGAAGTTATACATTGAAACAACACAAAATAAACATAAATATCTAGTCGAGCACCACTTCGTTACTTTATCAGATGCTCTATAAATAAATTTAAGTATACGCAGCAATAACCGTTATCAAAGGATACTGAACATAAACGACGTTCGCTCATCGAAAATCGAACGTAGCTTCAGCACGGTAGAACAAAACAAAAATGCCAACTTTTAATAATATATCGCACATTATGCCTGCCAAATGAATAATTTATCGTAGTGTGTCGATTTAGGGCGCACATCCCCGCGGGGGGCTCTCCCCTGCGTGCGGCGTGGGGGCGCGGGGGCGGGGAGCAGCGGAGAGCACGTCAGTCCGCGCCGAGCGGCCGAGCGAGCGCCATGTCCACGTGTGCGCCGCGCGCGTGCTGCCGGCCGCGCGCCCCGCCGACCCTACTCGACATCACGGCCAAGATAGTCGCCGCCGCGATCCCGTTCCAACGCATCGAGGAGCGCTACGAGCGCATCCCGGAACCGGTGCAGCGGCGCGTCGTCTACTGGTCCTTCCCGAGGGACGAGCGCGACATCTGCATGTACTCGTCGCTGGCGCGCGCGCCGCCCGACGACCACCGCAACATCGCCTTCTGCCGCGGCCTCAAGCTGCTGGAAGCCGGCTGCGTGGAGAACGTCCTACAAGTCGGTGAGTGTCCGCTGATCGCGCCTGCGCCTGTTTACTAATACGCGCCTCGCCCACCCGCGCCGTATAAATAAAAACCTCGACGTGTGCGATCGATAGCTGCTCCTCGCGGGAATTATTCATGCGTCGAGTGAGATTAGGGCTTCGGAGGCGAATCCTTCTGTCCGGCTGGATGCGATCCGGTCCGCGGCCGGCGAGTCGGCGGACCGATCGGTCACGTTTAAATGCTACCCGCTGAACTCGTCGGAGCGGTCCGATAACGTTCCGATACGTCGCTCGGTAGGAAATCACGGCAGTAATTAATCGGAATTCATTAAATGCTGCGAGTATCGACTGCTCTGCGAATGCGACGACTTCCTCCGAACGGGAGTGATCGTCGGCATAATTTAAATCTACTTTCGAAACTACACCGCATGCTCGTGAAATTCGGCTATGATTACCATAACTGGATGTCCCGTTACGAGCATAGGGAATTACACAACTGGATTCTTTCGCTCGCCGTTCACGTAGGCTCGCGAGAGGCGCGCCACATTAGGCCGTGCAGACGTCGTTCGTTAATGTCTCCGCAGTGACTAACGGACGCGAATAAACAATATTAATTGCCCGTTTTATTTCCATAGGGTCAGACCCGGGCCCGCTTTTATTGTGCCGGGCGTGGGAGGACGCGTTACATATTCATTTGTGCTTATCTACCATCAAGATGGCGATTACTGGTCATTTGTGGTCGTTTCGGGTCGAGCGGCGGTCACATACGCCACATTTGGACGCGAGTGGCCCATAACGCTGGCTTTAAGAATACGTCTAATGCGATAAAAGTTATGGACCGAACGTTGCGCTCTCCGGTTCGAGCCTGGCTTTCTTCCAACTTTGAGGCAATACTCGAGATAGCGTTTCTGTATGGATAATGTTCTACTTAACTTAGATAAACGTCATGTATCATTTTATCCGTCTGTTTATTCCCACACCCGTATCATCTGACTCATAATCTACGATCAGTCAAACCCGCCCACTTGATGTAAAGCAAGCTAAAATATACACGCCAAGAATGGTTCGACGCTCTGCTCGAGAATCGAAATGGCAATGTAATTTGTAGGTCAAACCAGGTCAGCAGAATCCGTTTTTTATTAACAAAAAGCATTATAATGTACGACGACCAGAGCCGTATAATGTTTATATTGAAAAGAAACTTATGGCACCATTAGACTGGTTAGAAACGAGTAATACAACATTCGTGATGAATAAAAGAACACGACAACGAGCCCCGAAGGTTTTGTACCGATCGAAATGTATATGCAATATTTAAAAGAGGTTCACGTTGTGAAGGCTTTGTTATGCAAAAATTATCGGTCTCGGTATATAAATACCTCAAATCAATGCTGATGACTTCATATCGTGAGATTGAATCTATATCGAACCGGTATCCTTTGAGCCGATAACGCTTGCAGCTGATGATAAAACTTTCTTTATTATAAATTATCTAAAGGAAGGTATACGTTCCCACAAAACTTGATACGTATTCAGTGACATAGATTTTAATTCTCCGTTATCTATAAATAAATATAAATTACTTATTTGATTTCGTAATAAGTAGGTACTGTTTATGTTGGCAAATAATTTTGCAACTGCTTAACATATTCAATTATAACAGAAATAATCTCATTCGACTTTGGAATTGTAGAAATAAATGGATCAGTTATCTCCTTATCAACTGGAAATTGTTGTATTTAAAATATATAGGTAAATTAACACAATAGGACCATAAACCAGACAGGTGCGAAAATTAATAACACAGCTCCAAAAAGATAAAAATCCATTACGCTATTTGGACTACGGCATTTGCCAAAAAATAGACTCGAATACATATGTTAACTCGAAAACATTACCCTACTTCCGGGAGAGTCGGATAAAACACTTCTTTTATTACTCTCGTTCCATGTCACCCGAAATAATGAAAGGATTTTGAAGATACCACACATATCTAAATCGGTTAAGGCATTCAGAATTATAGTGAAATCAAGATATAACCATCACTGAAGTCTAAAAACATGCGACAGACTTAAAAAAACATTCTGCAATTTGTCGCAGGATATCAATATCCGGATAATTAACCAAATATACAATTATAGACATTCCCCCTTTATTAGATGCGTGATGCGTGCACAGACAATATAATCAAAATTTTGTAGCCATTAATAATAATGCCTACAGCGATAACTCTTTTCATAAATGTGACCCAGTTTTAGTTTAATTATGCGTTCAGTCTATTTTAGGTCCCGAATTTTAGCGACATTTGAAACATTTTCACATGAGACCTTTCAATGCGGATAAGTCTCATGTAAATTAAAGCCTGACCTTTTGTTTATAATCGCATTAATTACAGCTTGAGAAATCCGATTAAAATCAACAAGTCAATACTTAGAAGGTATAAAAAATCATAATTCCTACGTCTTAGTCGTGTCACGTGTGATAGACGTTCCCAGAAGGTTCAGGCGAACGTTTTATGGCTTAAGCCGTCATGATTCATGGTGCTCCGTGATGATCTCTGATATTTCGAGTAACAAGTTTCCTGGGAACTAAACATTTTGAAGACTTTTTTCCTTCGCTACGGTTTTATTCATATCTTTGATGAAATTTCTCAGTAGACGCTGCATTTCAACACGTGAATATTTGGAGCTAAGATCCCGTGAGATTAAAATGGATATCAATTTGAACGGACACGGCCTTTAAGAAAGGTATCAGAAGGAAGTCTCTGAAGGAACTCTTGTAAATGATACTATTGGCACGCCCCTTTCGGCGTGTTTTTTAGAAATGCTGGCGCCAACTCTATTGTAGTCTCCAAACATAAGCAGCATTAAAAAACGAAGCTATTATAAACATTATTACTTCAAATAAAAGTTGCGCAAAAATGCTCCCATTACTTCTCGACCTTTCCTGAACTTTATTTGACAATACAAATCATCATCAGGCTATTTGACAGGTCTCAATTATAATCTATGGCGTCCAATTCTACCTTCAACAAAAGACTGTGTTGATCGCAATTTATAAAGGTCGATTTGCAATGTCCGCTAATATTATACATTGTCTACTTTTACAGCGATTGACTAAGATCTATGAAATGTCATATTATGATTGATATTAAAAATCAATGATATCATATTTTCCTTCTACTTCTATTGAAAAGGGAAGTGTATGACTGGATGTTATAGCAGTCCTAAACAGAGTCAACATTCTATGTCTAATCGTTTTCGAGTTACGTGATATACATAATGCATGTGCGAAAGACATCAAAACATGTAACTGTATACAACGTGTAGATATTCGGATAATTTCAATTAATATTTCCGTTGATATGTTAGTCATGAATAATACTTTTGTCTGCGTAAGGAAAAGTAAAATGAGTCAACAAAATTCCCACCTGTTAAAAATAAATGTTATTAATATTAAATACACAATGGATTGTCTATAACCAATCTCTAAAGCTAAATGAAAACACTGGTAAATGTAAATAAAATCAAATTCAAGTGAAACTTAAGAAATATACTTCATATTAATGCAACAAAGAATAAAAACATGTTATTTAAATATGAAATTATTCTTTCCACTTTAAGTTTCGTTATACTAATTTATTTTTAATGGTCCCTCGAAACCGGACCATAATGTTTTCTATGACAGTCTAAAACCTAGTTTTTTTTTAGACATAACCATTATAAAACTATTAGAAACATCAAATTTAATGGTCATATTTTTGCTTTACGTGGCTTAAAATCATAAGTACCAACATTTTAAACACCATTATACCATGAACAAATAAAAGATCAAGACTATTTCATAGTAGGTATATCAAAGAACCGAGACATGTCGATCGCTATCAATAAAACTGGTAAATTAAACTTGAAATATCACGTCTGCAACATTAACAAACGTCCATTCTACTTACATCCGTGAAAAACTACCATCTGTCAATACAGACGCGATTCATTGCAACAAAGAAATATACAGAGTGACTGACGAACGTTCAAACGCTCTTTGAACGATGCTCTGTCCAATAACAGAGTTTCATAGCGCCGATATAAGAGCGCTTCTGTCGCCCGACCTCGTACCGAAAACCAACCAAACCTGATCCTCTTTATACCTTTAAAATCCCCTAATATACCCAATGATATATACAATCAGCGGGAGGTAGAAGGTCTCCCGAAATTGGTCAGATTTACAAAGACACGTTGTAAGTACTACACGTTGTGAGCACCTCCGCATTTTAGAGCCGGTTAGCAAACTTAATTGCAGCGGTGAAAGAGGACTCTACTTTATAGAAAATAAGGATTCATTTACAATGAACGAACTATGAATGCTTACACTGAATGGTTGAAGGCGAGCAAGATTCTGAAGAGTCGAAGTCGTAAGCTCGAACACGGTATTGTTTCGGATTAGTAGATTTGAATATAATATGCAAAAGCGGTTAAAACGTGCTGTCATTTAAACATGACACGATTGTAGATAACAGAAACGGTGCTACTGATTTTTTTGCATATAAAACAGTGTTTAATAACAGATTAACATATCGTGTCACCTGTCAATTATTTCTAAAAACTCGTTTATAAACGGACACGAGGAGCGGGAACGTAATAACTCAATTAGTCGTGAGAAAAGTAAATAAACGTTAATGCGGCAATGTATGGAAGTTGACACACCGATGTAGAATCTACGACCTACATACAACACTTAGTAAGCAACATTGTGTTGACTATTAATGTTGCTGAGACAGTTATTGACGTTAGTCATAGAAGACTGGTTCGCTCGTGAAACGATTAACGGACATGACGAAACTATAAAACATCTCATTTATTATCTAATCCCTGAAAATATTACCTTCAATAAATAAGGATATCCAAAAAAGGCTAGAGATTAAAGACGCCATTTTTGGTGTTTTAGATAACCATGCCTGTTATTGTTTGGATTTCGCTCATCGAGCAAATCTTTCTGTTAATAGTTTTACGTATTTGTCTTTAATAAATAAAACAAAAACCGACATCAGCCATTCCAAAGTTCTTATGGCATCATTTACTTAGGCTTTTCATTATAAAAAATTGGGGCAGCGGTGACTGTCTTGTCGTTGAGATGCGGCATTCAATTCACGTAAGTAAAAAAGATATAAAAGACTCCATACTTTGTAAGACACGTTGGAAATGACTTGTAATATAAAAGGCATTTATTCATCTTTGTAAACCTGTAATTTGGTTACGTATTCAATGTTTGAAGGTGTAAAAACTAGAATTGAAAGCTGTTAAAATGGAATTTCTCTGTAACTACCATGGAACAAGCATGGTGCTATCGCGAGGGAACAATAAGCAAATTATTTATAAATAACTCGACCACTGAATTAGCTGGAATTGCTTGTTGCGAAGAAAACGTTGCAAAATGATTTATTTAGTCCGTCCTGCAACAGCAATATAAAAGTGAATGCTGCAATTCGAGATTTGATGATTTGGTTATATTTGTTTTTCTATACAAAGAATTATCGATTACAAATGTTAAAATATGAAAGAGGCTTATTGCCAATATGTTAAGTATATTTGCCCACGTATGTTATTATACTATTTTGCTAAAAAAAAAAAAACTATTTAAATGAGAATAACTTACAAACTTTGATAAATACTAGTACAAATTGGAACGTACATAGAAAAATAGGCGACGATATTATCAAGAAGCCGTTCAACCCTTAGGTCAAGTTACAATAATTGACGAAGAGGGTAAAGGTGAGACACAATTAGCTCCAATCAGACAGCAGGAAGCTGAATTAAGATGTTAGGCTCTTTGACACTGACCAGCCACTTAATTGACTGATTAGGAACGTTTACTTTGCTATTTTAATCTTTCTAGGAAAAGATTTTAAACGCCAACCATGTGTTAAGAAAAGTTAAGAAAATCGTCTGAATAAAAGAAAAGTGAAATAAAGAAATATCTATAAATAACATTAAACTTAATATAGAGCACAATATTCTTGGTAAATGTATACTCGCTTAAGTACTACAAAAATTTACCTTTTCCTCACTTATAACTATCTTTTGTCCCTACTTCCATAAAAGTAAAAATATGATAGCGGCGTAAAAAACACTCCCAGGTAGAGCTGTCGTGTATAACTCTAAAGCACTCCAAGCCATCATGTCCCATCTCACCTTTGCGGTAAACCGTGGCTTGTTATTCACAGGACCAAACATAACCTAAACAAAGCTACAACTTTCCTTGTACATAATAATTTTATACCGGATAGACATGCAATTACAGTCGTGAAAGATTAATATATTCTCATTGCATTAATTTCAAAAGGTAACTCCGGTATAACAGCTACAAAACCATTAATTATAACACTGACTAAAATGCTTAAAAATAGATTATTAGACATAGCTCTATTGTATATACCCGTAAATAAAACACTTAACGCATTAAATGTGATAAAGATGAACATTCAGGTCGATACCAACAATTATTCTTTGAGAATCGATTAAATTAATCTTCAAATCTGCCAGAACGATTCATTAACTTTAAATATATGTTACAATAGCATCCAATATCCATCACACCGAAGACAGGACGGTTTTGTGATGTAGATCCGTATCATTTGTTATTGTGAATTATAATAATACAGCCTGTTTGACGGGCCGACTATTGTTGGATAACGTTTGCGTTTGGTCGGACCGGTTGTTTTATCGTGCCGTGCGACAGGAGTACGACATTTTTTAATGTAACAATTCATAGTGTATTATTAAAACCAAATTCAAAAGATGTACCAAAATATTTAAGATTGATAGATTGGCGACGACGATTTGTTCTGTGACAGAAAAGTTCTAAATATTATTTTTAAAACTTCGAGAAATGGTTTCAGTGTGGCTAATGTGTTCTTTCGATAGGTCGAATCGGAATTATTAAATACCTAAAAATCATGATCCGAAAGTAGCCATCACTAATCCTTGGAATGTAACAACAAAATTGTCCAAGAAAAATAACAAAAAGTCGTTCCGTTTCAATGGGCACTTCTTCAAATAACGTATGCTCGTCGATGCTTCGTGTAAATTTTTGTGTCATCCCTTTTATGCGAAGATATGCTTCATACCGTATCTTTACTTACAGGACTAGTCCATATCAATCAGTTATTTTATCAAGATCGCTATTGACAGAGGCTTAAGCGAATTTATTGCGTTTAATTCAATTGTTGGTGCTCGTGTACACTTTAGAACGATAAAATTCAATATTATTTACGATTGAAAAAAAAGTTTCTCACTTACATTGCCACTGCATTCACTAAGTTGTAAAAAGTATAAAAGCTGTATTAAGAGTTTTAATATCGATTTAACAGTGAAAGAAAAATAACCTATTATATTTCATACATTCATACAGCAGTTGTTCGCAATGAAAAAGAATCATAAATACATGACAATACAGATATAAGCTGATTCATTCAATTTAATAGTCTATACAATTTTTAGAACATGCTCGTACATGAAATTTAATAAAATATGTATAGAATTTAACATTGATTGAATTTTTAATATCGAAGCAGGAAACGAAGAAGCCATCGTTAGATTTAATGGCAAGCAATAGAGAGCTAGTGACGCGTAAAGTCGACGCATTGCGACGCAACATCCGATGCACTGCGCTGTTATCTAATATTGTCACAACAGAGGACATTCCACAACATGTAAGTATTCCTTTAATAACAAACAATAAAGAAACAACAACACGCTCAGACAGAAATAAACATCATGGGAAATTTAAAGCGACAAGTCCAATATCACAAAACCAATTAGACCGAAGATTCTCGTCAACCTAATTCCATCGGTCTATAACTAAGTCTATCATATCAACAATCGCTTCGAACAACAAAACACCTCAAAATATCGAGGGCATCGTGCTTGACACACCATCTTGTGCAAGCAGTGTCGCTATCGCGGCTTCAGATTGTCGATACCGTAAACCATGCCCCATTTACGGCCAGCGCCGATAATTTAACCATGTCAAATAAATATTGCTAAACTGATACTGGCGTATCGAAATTATTCAATGGGTGAACTGAAATTGTCGTAACGTAACTCGAATTCAATGGAGAAACTTCAAAGCAAGCAAAAAAAGTGCTTTTTCTGAGCGGATTTCTTCATCCATTTTATGGTATTTAGATCAAACGTTAGTGTAAAAAAAAGTGTTCTACTTGTTAAAATACCTGTCCTTAGCAGGTCAATGGTTTAAGTTGCCATCAATTGCTGTGATCCCTAATTCCTTACTTTATTCTAAATAGGTTTCTAGACCCCATCTCAATCCAAAATGGAAAAGTTTTGGCAATTTTTGTTACTATTATTTTGAAAAATTTAACCACGCCTTTGATTGCGTGTCCATTCTATTCGATTGACTATATATTTTTTGGACAACAATTTCAACAGAAATTATTATAATTTTAATGAAACGTATTTTTGTGAATTCTCCAAGGAATTTAGTCTGCAGCGCCACCACAGAACACATATAAAAGTATACGTGTCATTAACATTACCCGCAAATGGTCACTTTAAACCGTTGGTCACGTTTTATATTACCGGCAATCAACAATTAATCTCAGGTAGAAAGATAATCCAGTTATTACACGTACGATAAAAAAAAGTCCAACTATAGATTTTTCTGTACTTTGACGAATTTTGGTAAATTCTGAAACAAGAAGAATTAAAAGACGTCCTAAATCAGCATTTGTGCACCAGGCGAATCAAAAAGCTTGAAATTGAAAAGAAAAATGCTATAAAAATGGGGCCCCAAATTATATCGTGTTGGCAGTAAAAAAGCGTAATATCTGATCCATTTCAAGAGGAATTACTTGAAACAATGGCACCTGGCCATGGGTCGGTGCTATCATTAAGGCGCATTACGGGTCGGAACGGAAAAAGATTGTTAACAGCTTATTGTAACGTATGACGCATCTGAATCTAGAGTTTTTGCGCACTTTGAGGTCAATGGTTTTTTGATTTTGGTGCAAAATTTTTAGTCGACAGATCTGTTTGGAGTTTATATGAATATTCAGGAATTTGGGACAATTCCAAAGTGGATTTGGACTTGTATCTTTCAATGATGAAAACGGTGCAATGAGTAGTTTGTGTAGTATAATATATTATTTTTTGTTATAGCAACATTGTTATTTTTAATCTGTCAAAGTAATCAAAAGCTATACGTGAGGTAAGGAAGTTAACAAAAAAATTGACTCACCACGTTGATAATTTAATAGTCAAACCCAACTTATTTCCTGAGGTGCAATCTTAACTATAAATAACCCCAGGGTTGCCGTCAAGGCACCGCAACAATCATCTGTAATTTAGAGCAATAACTTGTATCAATATTAAATAAATTGCCTTAACTCTTACCTGCCTTAGCGCCGCCATTATAATCTCTGTTAATAACTTATGATACTCACTATAGATAAGAGACTTTATTTTTAAGTGAACATGGGAATAATCATTTTTTTTTTCCAACTTTCTGATTGTTTCTTGCCAGTATTTTATATAAGTAACGTTTATTGTTTTTACTTGGATGTATGAAGTGAAGGCAGTGTTATAATCGTTAAAAATGGTTCCTTTATAACTACATACTATCTAAAATGTAAAACATTGTTATTTTGGTGTGGCGTTGTACGTTTTTATATCTGTATCTTTTATAATTTATCAAAAATATTACTGTAGCATATTGCATTACTACAATGTCAGAAACAACAAAAAATATGTTACGACGTTACTTAAATAAATTTAAATAATATTTTAACAGGGCAAAAACATTATTACAACAATTATTATGTTGAATTTGACGTATTTAACATACATATACAGGGTGTCCCAGAAAGTGTGGATCAAATCAAATAAGGGTGAAGCGGAGGTCATTTGCCATCTTCTGACCGATTTTTTGTAGTTTAAAAGTTACTTCGATTTTAGAATTTTTTCAAAATCTTGCATAGAGACCTATATACATATAAAATCTGCTACGATCTTCATTCGACCTTAACTAAAGGCTCATAAAACGACCAATAGAAAATGTAATAACACTGAGGATTGTGGCATCATAAACAACAAAGTAGGGAAGTATTAATTTGTTGGCAACTATAACCCGGGCAGCGAGAGAAGGCAGGAAAACGAACGCTTGGTCTTTGAAACCCCACCCATCTATTCTTGCCAGGTTTACATCTCCCCGTTTCCCTCCAGCGATGCTACGGTGCAGATACGAGATAAATGACGTTACGCCTGATTATAGATGATTTTAGATCTAAAGAAATATTATTTTTGTCTCGCCTCTTTGAAATGGTAATATATCTCAACTGAAATTCCATGTAAATTCACTTTTACATCAATATCTTGTCTTCTTGTTGGAGTGTTATGATGTTACGTTGACAGCAATTGAATTTCTAAGCTTAATTTTATAAAACATTATTAATATGTTATCCTTTTTTACTTGGAAATAGACGTTTCCTGCTTTATTCTTAAGTTCTGTCTATTACAAAACTTTCATAAAGTCAAGATCAATGAAAGCTTTGTAATAATTAAACTTTTGTTACTGAAATTGTTAATACTTTTCTCATTACCACATTAACTTGATATAAGCTTAAATATATACTACATACAACATTTAAACGTGTTTTTTACAACATTTTTTTTTTTTGTAAACACAATTATAAAGTCTCTTACCACATTCATAAATCATAGTTCTTTGCATTTATTGCATAGTATACTGAACAGCATTTTCGAATAAAATTGTTTCAAATAAATAAAAAAAAATATGGTATACATTTGAACAGTAAAGAATTTCATCTTGCGATTCTCGCCCGGGGAGCCAGCAATCTCGTTTGTTGAAACAAGGCCATAAACAAACAACTACAGTCATTTTATATTGCTTTTACGGAGACCTCCACTACAGTATTCAATTTCACATAAAAAAGTCAGAAGAAAAAACACATCTGCCATCAACGATTTATTTTTGTATGTACTCTAGCACTTTTTCATTAACCCAGTTAAAAAAGTCTAAAGCAAATAAATTATCCGGAGTCTCTCCCTCACCCTATCCCGCCCGCCAGGAACCTTAAACGAATGACGGCTTGGCACCTGGCGGACATCGCACGTCCAAGTCTGGGAGGAAACTTGGCAGTGAAGTCCGAACACTTGCCAATATGTACACACCGGTCGGCTGGTGATTTGGCAAACTTGGCCACTTCCACACCTTGTACACCACGATTTATAATGTTTCCTTTGGCAGGCTGTTAACCATTTAATTATTTAGACGTCTTTACCTACGTCCGCAGGATTTTAAAGCGTTAGCGATTTACTGTAGCGTGACAGATCTGGAGATAAATATCTAATATATTTTGTTAAATACATAATTTCGTAAACTGGAATTAAATTTTATGGTTGTAATACATTGTTCACAAAATAACAGTGTAACGTATAAAACATTGTGATCAGCGTATTCGTGACTAATAACGAAGTCAATTTAAAGAACGATTAGATTTTAAGTAATTTCGAACAATGTTTATCGCGTGCTCGTGTCGTATTTTCATTTCGACGCCATCTATTACGATCGATCGGCGACAAAAAAAAATACTAATTAACTGCGACTAGAAAATAAATCGCAAAAAAAACCTCGGGTGTCATTAGACCCCTGCGTCGTCGCGAGGGTTAGGTTGGTTGTTTGGTGAAAATTGAGATTTATTTGGTCGTGATAGGGTCGTGTTTCGTTTGAAGCGGTTTTTATACCCCCTTGGAGAGAGCGGTGTTTTTATGCGTTTTTTTGTTTCTGTACCTGCTCAGCAAACCCGGAGTCGGATCGAGGCATGTGCATCTCGGAATAGCTCGAAGTTTTGTTGAAACTTTAGCACCGAGTAAAACATGAGATGCACTCGATGGATTGCGGAAATGTCTCTGTATTCTTTATCGGGAAAATATCTCTTAAACTGCATTGTTGCCAAAATGTACAGTAAAAAGTGTATACTCTATTATTTGGTTTATAAGTGCCTATTATATAAATTTTATATATTTTTGAAAAGGGATGGATCTTTTACGACGGAAGTATCTTCCTTTTTTGTGGTCTAGAAAAGTTTTAGGATCTAAAGTTCTGCATATAGTTTCACTAATATGCAACATATTTCATCATTTAATTACATAAGTGCTAAGAAATAGAATATTTTCAATTTATATTGTGACTAATTATCTACTAATTGTATGTATTAAAAACAGAGATTTAAATTTGTTTTTAATCAACACAAAAACATCTGAAATGATAATCTCCATATCAAAATTCGAATTAAAAAAGTAAAAAAGTGTAACAAAAATCCAAAAATATCCTGCATAAATTATATTAAACACTAGGGCTTAAGTCTTCAGCGAAACTTTATTCATTTCATATAAACTGTCATTACAACAATGGCCACAATTATTCACAGAACAACAAAAGAGGAGAAAAATATATAACAAAAAGAGTTAATGGATTAACGAGGGTTAAGGATACTTGACAAGGACGCCATAATACATTATTATGTTAAAACAACGATTTTATGCGGATATTTTATGATTAATTATGACTACATTCAATGTTGTATTATTACAAGGGTATGGATTAAATTTAAAATAGATAGAGTTTTAGATAATAAACTTTTACCGTAACCATAGAGGCTTATAGTAATTGCATAGAGATACGCCTTCCTTTATGAATTTTAGAACAAGTGTAAATTTGAAAAAATTATTAAACCCCCGACATCGTATTCAATACGACTATGATGCCACAGACAGACACACACACAGACAGACAGACAGACAGACAAACACGTCAAACTTATAAAAGTTGTTGTTTTTTGTGATGTACAAGTCATCACCTTTCATTTG
>DVVJ01000667.1:0-13769 GCA_018234505.1 Junonia neildi neildi | reverse complement strand
CATTGAACACATTGTATTGAAACATATGCTTTTTATCAACATACCATTCGGGTGAAGGTTTAAACACTTCTCTGTTCCATAAAATTATGAATATTTTCCACGGTCGCTGTTACTTAGTAATGGAAAATACTGTGAATGGTCAGTACACGTACTTTACAACCATAATGATCTTGGATGAAGTTAAAAAATAACCACTTTCTCGGAAGTAATTTAGTTCGTACGGTATCAGATTCGCTGAAATATTTTAAACCTTACATATATGATTTTAAAGAACACTATCATTAACTACAAGTAAGTCCCGCTGCAGATTTTGGTAAATATGACAGTGCAAATAATTTCGACGTTTTTGAATAAGTTATGAGTTGAGATTTATGGTCTTTAACCGCAAAGTTAAGTTTGTCCACGTTGACGGGGAAGTAGTAATTATAATAATCTACATCTGTATTATTAATAACAGCATCTACGGTGGTCCGGTATTTAAAAGCTGTCAATTATAAGATGTTTTTTAGTCTGATTCATAATCGCATCCAAAATGTTTGCAAAAAATAATAATAGACTTGCGTTTTATTTTAAAACGATCTGCACAGGATGGTCGCAAAAAATATCAATTGCAACCAATATAATTATGAAGTATGACAGCATTACAGCTATTTATTGCCGAAATGGACGTACAAATTTCAAATAAATCATCATCGCCACCGAATCGTTATTCAACAAACAGAGAACAAATAAATGATGTACACTTTCGCAATGAATTTCAATTTGGAAATAATGAATGTAATGATTTCGACCGTCTTAACGACCTCCGCAGTAAATCACCGGCGATAATCTTTAGGTATTCTAAATAAAAGCAGATAAATCACGCGGCCCCTCTGAAAACATATCGCCTTTTATCTTGTTCGCTGCAACTTGTTTTATTAACACGCTACGAATTGGTTTTAAACCGAATTTTTACGGAGCAGATTTTTCTAATCGAAAAGAAATCTTTTAAATTACTATTCTGATTAGATTTTGATCTTTTTAAGAGACAATCAAATTATTACTTTTGAATTATCTTATAACGTAATAAGGTAATCTATTAATCCCAAAATGAAGGTTTATTTAATCTTTAAAAAGTTAAATACCCCAGCCATTATATTTAAATCCATGGTATTTAATAAGTACATAAATAAAATACGATATCAATTGCATAAACGCGAACAAAAACTTTGATGCAAGTGTTCCAAGCGATGAATGAAGCAGCGTGTCGAATTAAGCCTAACAAGAAAATACCTTTCCTCAGTCATTGAGACATTTCCGATTCGTCACAATACGGATACATTTCAACCTGTCAACACGCAACTAAAAACTATGTTATCGAACCCAACATCACACGATCAAATGACCGATGTGATATCAATATTCCTATATCTTTAAAAATATTTTCACGCCTTTATATTTATGGTGTTTTCACGCCATAAATCCGTCATCGTCAGATGGACCTCACGATTTCTATTCGTATATCTGTGATCTGCTGTGGGACGAACAATGGTCTAGTATTTTCTGTTTTCAATATTTTTGGCCTCTTTGCCTGTATTCTATTGTCTCGAGATATCATCTTCATATGCTTTTAAAATGCTGTGATTTAAGTTCTTTCCAAGACTATTGTCTGTGGTCTAAATGTAGTTTATTGCAGAAGTGTCAGAGTGTTACAAGCGACAGTAAATTTTAAATAACAAAAGATTCTAAGAGTGTCTAAGAAAGAAAACAGATTCCCTAAAAAAATTTTTAGTAACGTAGATCAAAAGTATGGATTTCTAATTGATTAAGCGATAAATAACCATAAGTTTAGTTTCAAAACATTTGAAACCATAAGACTGATAACAGTATAATTTACGACGTCTGGCCCGTGCCTCGCATTAAATGTGAAATGAAATGTTTGTTCTATCGAGATTTGATGCGCTTTTCAGCTGTGAAGAAAGCAAATTAATTGTCTTTTATTTTACTATTTTACTGGTATTTTAAACCAATGGCAATTGGCTTACATGACTTATAATTATTGACATTTTTTGTCAGGAAGTCAAACTGATTGAAAATTAAATAAAAAGTCGGAATGATAAAAATAATTAATATAAGCGATTGAAATCCGTTTAAAGTAGTTTTATTTCAATAATTGAAAATTACTTATAGTAGTAAAGAGGAAGAATCCTCTTTTTTACCAGAATCTTAGTACCCTTGAAATAGTACAACTATAATAATATAAAATACTGCTTGCGTTTTAGAAATATGTAGTTTCTCGAATTTTATACTGCTGGGTAATCAAATAATTTTTTTGAAATATTTCATGTACATACACGGACATTTATACTTTTACATTTGGACATTAGACAAGATTATAGATTTTCGTAAATAAATCGCATAGCGAACACTTGCAGACAGTAAATTACGTTTCCACAGGTCATTCTCCTAGCATGTAACATATTCTGAAACTACGCCGTGTGTCGTGTGACCCACTTTCACTCTTGTCACGTTCGTGATAAGAGCACAAATCGCTCGCGGCCTCCTAATTGTCTTTTGCCAAGTTTTTGTGTTGCTCACGTGGATTTTTTTTCTTTGAAGATATTCGGTACATTTTCTCCGTTAGACTAATAAAATAGTTTTGAATAGAAATCTAGAATAAAGCCTAGAATTTGGGTTGTGAATCCTAGGTTTAGATCTGAATATAATCTGTGCTAGTTTTGTTTTATTTTTGTGCCTGCCTAAATATTTATTCACTTGTAGAGTAGAGGCAAATAAAAAAAAATCTTTAACGTGCATAAAATACAAAATATCATCTTCACTTAATAGAAGTGAACAGTTTTAATAATATTTATTATTTTCTAAATCAGAAACCACTGAAACCAACAGTAACATTATAAAGATCTCTTGGGCCAACGACGTTTATTATTATATCGTATGTTCCCAAACTTTTCCTGGCCACCACCCGGTGGTAATAGGTGGTGTATTCACACGATAAAAATTTACCACCTATTTATAATATCGCTTTTTTATTCTTTTACATTTATTTCTTATTTATAAGCTAAATTCAAATCAAAATAAAACAATTAAAATTTTAATGACTTCATGTTAACAGAATATTATCAAAATTTATATATTCATTAGGTCTTCTAATTACTTGCGTTAATGTCTCGGGGTGTGTCGCGGGGCGGAGACGATATCAACATAATTCAGACTCTCGAGAGCGGCCGGGACTCATATTAGATATTTGCATGTTAGAATCCAAAGCATTTAGTTTCCTTTTAAAGTGACTTTATAAATAGTAATTTTATGTCCAACATGGCCATTCAACAAGGAGTTTATTAGTATGTACTGTCTGGAACGGACTATTTTGTCTCTTAATAGAGTTGTACTCGAGTTTTCTAATGAGATATGAAGTGAATATATTTAATGTCATTATTGTAAGTTATTAATTTATTACTGGTACCAATACATGCTTATGTTTTGCAAGGTGCACGACAAAAGCATTATTGAGTAACTCAGAAAGTTTCTGCATAAAGAGAAACTTAATTGGTTCTCTATGCAAGTGAAATTAGACAAATATCTGCAAAACATAGATTTACGTGTCTGATACCACCATAACAATTCTACTTAAATGCTAGGTATAATTATATTGTTACATTATTACATATGTACAGTCAAATCTGATCATTATAATTTATAGGTAAACTGGGTTTGTATACTATCTTTAGATAGTATACCAATAAAGCAATTAAAGTTATTTTAAACCTCGTGAACATAATAATCCATTTTGATGACAAAACGAATCAAATCTAGTTATCAATTACCCATCTCGAGATGCTTTTACCCATTTATCTTAGGCAATAACGTTTTCTATTGATAGTCGTATTTCAGTTCCTCAATGTGTCGCCAATGAACGACCAAAACGAAACCACCACTTTGATCTTGACACTGACGTAATTGCGAGCGCACAAAACATCTAATCAGAGTGCTCTCTCGAGTGAGGAAAACAATAAATTTCGCGGCGGTGCGCGCGTTCAACTGCGCGGGCGCATCGACGACAGAGAGATTGATCGCGCCGACGCTTAATATAGCAATTTACACCTGTTAACACGCTTCCTGCAAGTTTATGATTGGTTTAACTTTACGATGATTGAACCCTTCGGCGTTATCGGCGGTGTAATTTCGATTGTGATTTGAAAACTTGTTGCGATGTGTTTATCGCTTTTATATTATAATTAATTGTCAAGCGATTATGTTGGATGATTGGCGATGCGGTGTGTACTTGCAACGATTAAAGATTCGATTTCCACTCAGAACAAAAAATGTACTACGATTAGAATTATTTCAGTTTTCTGCTTTTGCTCCAAATTATATAATTATTACGTAACTAAAACATAGTAATTACCAATCAAATGTCTTTATAATATAATCTGGCATTTACATATTATCAGTATTGCCAGCACTAAGCACAGACATAATGTGATAGATGTCACGTTACAATAACTAATTAAAGTAAATTGCCATCAAATTGTATAATTTTAAGCGATGTAATGAGGGCAACACAGATGTCAGCGTCTGTCGCAGTCATCTCGGAAGACGGACGGATTGTTAGCGATACATAAATATGTCTGGTTTTAGACGGAATGTCTAATAAAGCTAAAGTGTAAGATTCCTTGGGATGTATTTTGAAACCATTTATGAATGAAGGAAGATCTAAAAAGAAAAACTTATGGAATATTTTTTGTATTATAATTAATCTGAATTGATATGTGAACATAATTAAATAACTAAATGCAATAATAACCACTAATTTTTTAGTAGTTTCCTTGTAATATTGCCCTGGTAAAATTTAATCTGTATAAAAACTAAACTAAACAAATAGCAAAATACTAGATCATAGATTCCCAAACTTTTTTATCGTACCACCCAGGTACACCCAGGACACCTAAATACTATCAAAAGTGCAATTAAATTTAGTAATTAAAAGATATAGCGTCTATTCGCAGTAAAATAAACATAAACAAATTTTGAACTAATAAATAGAACGATAACAATTAACGTTTATTATCACAAATCGAAGTGGCTTCAATATAGGAGCCTCTCGCCAAGACAAACAAAACGACGTAAGGTTCATTGGACCACATGTTTCAGCGAAATCGTTTAAGCCGCAGTGTCGGGAATACGTATATTTTAATTATATCGATATTTGGGAAGGCTTTAATGATTAAAAATGCGTAAATGACGTCGCGGGTCCAAATGCACGTTCGCGTGTAGCGATATTTATTCTGTCAAAGATTATTATCAGCTTATAGATGTGTATCTAAGACTCAATTTTTTTGTTTTAAATATCTTATTACGTTGAAAATGTGAGGAGTTGCTAATTTTTATAAGGCTAAACTTAAAGATCAAATACAAATATTGATAAGTTTACTCGTTCTTAATATAAATTGAATTTAACACTAAACGTGCATTTCAAATTAACTGAATATTTTTGGTGTCGATAAAAGTTTCTCTATCGATTTGACCAATATAATGCACTATTTTTTAGTAAGACAAGATCGATTCGTTAAAAATGATTAAATTATCACTGTTAATTACATCATTACTGTGGAATGCAATCTTAAAATTATATTGATAAATTAACAAGAAACTGTTTTCATAACTGCATCAGTTCAGGTAGCTGACCTCTTGTCTCAAATTTCCATCCCGTACATAACTGTACGTCCAAGCACGAATAACGACGTTGAAGACACACACTAAAGACACGGTATAGTAAATAGCATTAAAAAACACTGTTTACGAAAACCCGGGAACAATGGCGTCCAAATTACGCATCGTGTCTTCCCCGCGGCAGATAAAAATAAACAAACGTCAGATTAACACGTTAAAATAGTTTTTTTTCGACTGACAATCGAAATTATGGCGGGCTTTCAAGTTTCAAGTGATTCGGAATTCTGTTCCACTAAATTGTATCTCACGGTGTTGCCAATGTCGGAGATCTTTATATCGTGTCGTAATACTGCTTATTATCTGTTGTGATTGCCTGTGCAAATAAAACAAACTTTTGACAGACCTGATATGGTTTTTGTTTATTTTCATTTATATATTAGCAGTTACTTACCATGTTATCGGTTAATTCGGTAATAATAACTTTTTCTAGTTCTACTAGTTCGGTAATAACTTAAATTAACTTAAATAACTAAATTGCTTGGTTACCTGCTTCGCATGTTATGAAGTTTTCACACTATTTGCGATAAACAATCATTATTAATTTTTGTTATAACTCCTGATTGTTCTGAAAGTAGTTATCAATTAGTGTGATAAATTGCAACAAGGTTCAAACTTGTTATGGCAAAGAGTCGCAGGTTCTCTTGAACTTGTAATTCTTTGGTATGGCATCCAATTTGCTCGAGCAATTAAGCTTCCCGGCTGAGTGACTGCGGTGACGAAATTTAAATATTGTGTTACCGAAGTGTAGACTGACGTGAAAGAATAAACAAACTTTTTCCTTAAAAATAACTTTGAAACTTTATTTTTGAAATACCTTTTTGATTAGTTACTAACAGAATTTATATTGTCTTAATAAGTTAAGTGTTTAATATAGGTTTTAAAATGTATTTATATGTATTCTGAAGAGCAATTAGAAAAAAATAATCAATTTTATTTATAATAGTTATACCTTTAGTCGAGCATCTATATTGTATTCTAATTCTGTAACGAGTCTTGTTGGATCAGAACGATATGCGATGAAATTATTAACTTATTATTAAAAAAATATGACACATCGTGACAAAAAAGAGGAGAGTAGGAATAAAAAATGTTTTTACACGACATTATTGATGGTCGCTTAACGCATTTAAAAGTAAACGTTACATGACAGCACAACTCCATAAATCTCTATAAATTGAATGATCGATATAAAAGACAATCAAGCATTTAACGAGGTTTAATTTGACACATGATAACATCAGCAAAATCATTGCAATCGGATCCGGCACTGACCCGCGCAAGGGCCGCGTCATTGTTTTGTGCACCTTATCAAATGTCACGCTGCCAGTAATTACTGGCAATGGGCATCGTTGTGATATCTGATCGGTAAAAATGATTTGTTTGCGTTTAGGCGAGTATCTTTTGTTTGGTAAGGCTCCATTCAGGCGTTAAGACAAGTTGATAGTGGAAAAGTCTGGATACGATGCCGATGTTTAAGTATTTAAAAGATATAATGTTTTACGTGAAATTGACGCAATTTTCTGTGTTCAATTAGAAAACAGTCAAAAACGCTAAAACAACAAAACAAAAAACATTAAGAGAAAACGAAAAAGCATGCGTATTTATTGATTTAGTAATACCTACTATAGCAATTATACTAATTAAATTACTACTCATTTTAATATATTATTTGTTTCTTAGATACATCAATTAGACTAAATCAAAAGAAAATAATTTTAGTAACTTCAGTATATTTGTAGATGTCCAGAATTATGCGGAATTTTCGCATTGTGTGTATTACGCCTAAAATCAGTGCATCTGTGTGTCTGTGCTTAAAATGAAATGATATATCGTCTGACATTCTAATTGTGTTCGTGAACCGTTTGACGTGAATTAAATATAGATTTTAATCATCTTGAAATAAAGACATCTATTTATAACAACGACTAATAACGAGCATTGATTTTTCAATCTGATTGATTAGAAGTCGAGTGAATAATAATTGTAGTATCGTGTATCGATACTACAATTAGTACCTATTATCATTAAAAATTGTACAGTGAGGTTTAAAAAATGAAAAAGAAGTAGCAATATTCGAGGTCTTCGATATGAATAGATCGTTAGATATCTGTGTACATATATTACTTTATTTCCAGTAATTTTGTTCTAATTTAAATATAACTAGAATTCAACTACATGTTACTTGCAAGTTTAGGTAATTTACTAAAAGTTAAGTTAAGCTCATATTGATTTAATCAACAAGCCGCTTCACGAACATTATGCAAATATTATATTAGTCAAGTCATAATTATGTGAAGCGATGGTGATGTTATAATAATGGTGTAAAAAATGAATATAACCTATAAATAATAATTAATCACGAAAATGTCAAGATAGGCTTTTATTGGTTCGTAACGAGGGTTAACGATTTAATTACGAGGCGGTAGTTGCGGAGGTTTGAGAGTCAGAGGCCAATCTCATTACTGCAGTCGTTAAGTTTACGTCACATTTCCGTGTTTGTTAATGATAATCTATTTATATAAAATTAGCAATCCCCTACGGCTTTGCATAGAATAAATGAAGTTTATAAAAAGGCATGTATACTTAAAGTATAGCCTTTTTGATCAAAGATAATTAAGTATAGTAGTGGTGAAAGAATTTTCGAAATCGATCGAGTAGTTTTTTAATTTATTAATTACATATTTTATGTAGAATGTACACACAGGCGCTTGCATTTTCATATTGCTCGTGATTTCCGTGTCTGCGGTTTTCGTAAACTTTGCATTTTCGGTAAAAATATGTAGCTTGTCTTAATATATAAGGCTATAAGTTGCAACTTTCTTCTTTATAATATTAGTAGGGACTTCGTGTAAATATTCACTTTGTTAAAAAATTCCAATAAAAAAAAACACTCCCAAAAAAAGTTGTTGTCTTGACGTTGCAAAAAGGTCTATGTATGGTGTTTGAAATATTTAATTGCTGTACTAAATATTGTAAATAAAATTATGTACTAAATATTAAAAAAAAATATAATGAATTATAAAATTATACTATTGCGTTCAAATAAGTAAAGATTTAAAATTAATCGATGTTTTAGAGGTTTTAATTAGTAAAACATAAAACATAATTGAGGTTAATACTTAAATTAAATACCAAAACAAGATTAATTATCATGACATTTTAATTGACATTTAATGACAGATAGATAATATTTTATTTCATAATAATTTATTTACATTCGTTAAAAAGTATAAAATGTAGACCTAAATAAATACCTACTTAATAATTTTTATTTCAAAGTGATGCAATTAATTGATGTACAATTATTTCGCAATAATTTAATTAATAATAAAGCGATTTATAAATTATTTTTCAGTCAACATTTACAAAAATAGAATAATAATATTTTACAAAATTTTATTTATCGATTTGCTTTTCAAACAATACTAATTAGCCTAAATACCGTATCAACTAATTTGTGTTTTTTATGATGACACGTGGCACGTGTCATGTCGCGTGCTATGTGTCAGAAGCCGAAACATTGAGTGCATACAACACGTGCATAAACCAAATAGCTTAGTGGTTAAAACATATCGATTCCAACTGATGATCACGGGCTCAAACCAGGCTAGGAAATTTTCAACTAATTTTCAAGCGTCAATTTGCGTAACTTCAATCCCGTGCTCAAAGATTTGCAAAACATCGTAAGGAAATATGCATATGTCGAGAGAAATTCTGACATATGTATGCATATGTATGTCTGTTTAACCGCAATGAACTGTCGTAGCGAGTAGATGGATTAAGTTCCTAACTTTCTCTGTAATAAGAAGACCTTCGCCCAGCCGTGGGAAGACAACAGACATTTATATAGAATTGATTCATACAAGATTCATACTGGATGATACATACCAAAGTTTTAAAATCTTAGTTATAAATTCATGTCATACACAGCTATGGCGAACAAATCGTAACATTTGGGTTCGGGAGAAATGGTCGTGAGTCAATCGGTAGTGATTCAGTACCAGGTCTAAACTCTATTACGTATTAACAGGAAAACATGTCATTGTCTAAATATTTTGGATGTATTCTATACAATTGAATATACAGACTTAATGACATCTTCGATTGACATTTTTCTCTAAGCTAGACAAAATTATTATGTATTTAACTAGTGCAATACGACATCCTTTTAAGATGTCATTAACACTGGGTTTGTCCGCGGACGTGCTGCGAAAGCGATCCCGTAGCCTCTCCGTTTTCGGTGCTGTGGCGGCCATCGCAGGGGGTTTTAGTGAGTGCAATCTCACATAACCCGACATCCCCCCAGAAGTCAGGTATCTATGAAGATTTACTCTGCGTCAACAAAAAAAAAAGTGCCACTCCAAATTATTACTCAAATTCGTCTCTTTAACAACGTATACATAAAAACCAAACAATGGCTATTAATTAATTATTCACAGACTTCTTCTTCTTCTTGCCCTTGAGGCGCTTTTTGTGGGATCTTTATGTGGGGACTCTTCCATTCTCGCCTAAAAGTTGCATCTCACCAGTCACTCCTTTCTTACTTATGCCACATTTCATAGCAACTGCTATGCACTGCTTCCATCTTTTTTGGTCTACCTCGACCCTCATGTTCCTCCACATTCATATTTAAAACTCTTCCTGTCATATAGTTTTCATCTCTCCTCATAACATGACCATAAAACAATAACCTATCATGTCTTAACTTGTTCCTCACTGAAGCCAAGATTCTCTGATATGTTCATTTCGTATCTATAAATTACAGACATTAAACATATAATTCATCTCCTAAACATTTTTCCCAAACAATTTATCAGGGTCTGCCTATCTTTTTAGACTAAGATTTTACAGGTTATTTTTTACACAGAGCGATTGCTGCCTGAGCTCCGCAACGCATAAGGCATATTATTTAGACCTGACCAATAAGACTATATTTAGACTAAAATAACAACAACTATAAGTTGATTATGTATCAACTGGGACCGTCTGCTTAAATGCATTATAATTAAATTATATTATTCCTATTCTGTTGCGGTTTTCCTCCAATTTATAAACCATTGTTTTTAGCTTTTAGATAAAGGCTCTTGACGTTCATGTTATGTTTAAATGAAATTAATAGTTTTTAGGATTTCCATTTGTTTATTATGACGTTTATATGACGTCAACGACTTACAAAAACAAGATAAAAAATTTGCACCAAAACCAAAACGAGATGGCCTGATGTTAAAGGGTTCGTTCAAGTATTACGTAACGCAGTTTGGGGAGAGGGGAGGGTCTTGTAAAATGTTACAGTGCGTAATGGGGCCGGGAGGGGGTATAACCTCAACGGGTTACGTAACGACATAATTGTGATTTTTAGATGAAAATGGTCTCGAAAATTATTTTGGTGATTATTTTCACCTTAAAAATTTTGGTAAAATGCTACGTAACGTCTAGGGGAGGGATACAGGACAACGTTACGGTGCGTTACATGTGGGGAAGGGGGGGTCTCAAATCTTCAAAAATTGCGTTACGTAATACTTAAACGACCCCAAATGCCTTAAAAAGTTTCACGTTCGTAATATGTACCACAGGGCGTATATAGACAAATGGTCAATTTTCAGGTCCACAAAATAATTCCTCACGAGAAATTCAACTACAGCAGCTTAAGCAACGACATAGCTCTTCTCAAATTAAAGTCTGAAGCTATTTTTACTGATTACGTCCAACCAGCATGCTTGTGGTTCAGCAAGGCCCAGGCTGATCATAATGGCAAGGTATTAGCTGGTCCCGTTTATGGAACGGTAAGTATTTTACGTGGATTCACAAGAATTTTTGAGCCGAGATGGCCTAGTGGTGCGAACACGTGGATCTTAACCAAAGGTTACAGGTTCAAACCCTGGCTAGCACCGCTGGATTTTCAAGTGCTAAATTTGTGTTTAAATTCATCTTAAGCTCGGCGGTGAAGGAAAACATCGTGAGGAAACCTGCATGTGCCGGAAGATATTCTGACACATGTATATCCACCAATCTGCAGTGGAGCAGCGTGGTGTTTTAAGCTCCATACCTTCTCCCTAATAGGAGAAGAGGCCTATGCCCAGCAGTGGGATATGTAGAGGCTGTTACTTCAATTTACTTGACTAATATATGTTTAAACTTATTATACGTGTATTTTGAAACCGTGTTAGAAACTTGAAACTCAATACAAAGGGAAGACAAACACGGGCAAGTTAGCGTCGTTTTGAAGAGCTAATATGCAAATATAGGCTACTCGACTAACTTGGCTGGAAATTTGTTGCTTTAATTTAATAAACCTACATTTTACTGGTTCTTTTTAATGATGACAAAGGGATTACAACATATAATTGCGAAAAAATGTACTGCTAAAGGGGTGTACACACACGATACGTAATTTTGACCCATATTTGCGTATGTGCTTAAACTGTATACGCAAATACTTTGGTCAAATTTAGTATAGATACTTCGGTGATGTATGTGAATAGTCGGTGAATAGTTCGTATGCAAATTACATTGACATTTTGCAAAAATCAATCGTCGCGACGGTTTGCTTACATCTTATTACATACTTGGACACATTTGAACATATTTGAGATTGGTTAAGAACCATTTCGTCTAAACTATAATTATAATCTTCACGCGCACATAAACAATCTAGTGTGAGGGCATCTTAGAAAATAGTGAGGAGATTTTTGACAATTTCGCGTGTGTTTCATTTGCAAAAGATAAACTTAGCACTCGTTCATAAGCACATCGCGAGAATACCATGTGCCTGTCATATCCGGAATATGCGAAATAGTTTTCAACAAGCGCGTATGATGCATTCATTGCCAGCCGTGCGTAAATGTGGACACAATATTACACGCGTTTTAATTATGAGTTTTCGGCGGTATTCAGTGCGACGCAGATAATCCACCTGCGGATCAGCATATGCGTCCATCGGGGATAAAGTCGTTTAGTTCTACACGGATCGTGACTGAGAGTGGCCCATTTATTGTAACACTCATGGATACAATTTTGAATATGATGTTAACTGCCTATATGTTGAGGACTGACAGACAAATTAGAATCAATAGGCGTACATTCGCGGCGCGGAAAGATTTTCATCAGCGTGCGGTTAAATCTCCGCGCCGCGTGCGTTCCACGTCGCAGTAAACGCAATTATAATGTCTTTAATATAAAATAATAACTTTTTATAAAACGCATACGAATATTCACTTTTACGATTTTACGATTATTATAACAAAACATCAATTTTTAAAATTTTGTCACTCTGTATGTCTGTCTATTTGTTCCAGCTCATCTCCGGAACGGCTTGACCGATTTTGACGCGATTTTCACTGACAGATATCTAATGATAATATGGTCTATTCTAATTTTAGGATGAGGATTAGAATTCCGCAGAAAAGAAACCCACGAAATCTTTATTTTTTGGCGCGGACGAACTCGCGGGCATCAGTAAGTGCTTAATAATTTTGACTATCCATCGCGGACGATTACCTACGGACGGCGGATGGTCAGTTGGATGACCTACTGTGCATCGCACTGAATACCGCCTTACGATCACATAATTGTATGATTCGACGTCAAAGCTAAGTAATTGTATCAAATAGTGAGAGAGCATACAAAAATGGGAGCATATACAAAAAAAAAACTCATTATATAAGCGCGCATCATAAATCGAGTGTGTGAATTTCTCAAAATGAAATATAAATTTTGATTTCAAGTAAAGAAAGCAGAATAAAATTGGAATAAACATACGTCATTGTAATAGACTTCATATTTCACATTAGCATTTACAAGCATTTTATTACGGAATCTATTTTCATACTTTCTAGACACGCGGTAGCGTGTCAAGCCAAGTTCAAGCTAACAGAATTGGCGCGCCGCACCGTGTGTAGTATTACACGAACCATTTCGAGGCACTTTTGACCCCTTCATAACTCTAAAACTATTTGACCTAGACATATCAAATTTGGCACATGTATTGAGACTTACGAAATATAGACGTATTCCAAATTTCATAAACATAGCCCATATGG
>DVVJ01000666.1:0-13774 GCA_018234505.1 Junonia neildi neildi | reverse complement strand
CGTACTCGTAGTAGAAAAACAAACTATTTTTGATCAAGTTGTAAAGTCTTCGTTTCACATGCAAACAAACAAAACATGTAAAGTAAATCGCACTTAACTGATAAACTAAGAAGCTCCAGCAATGATAGATAATAATAAGATAGATACAAATACATAATATAGGTATACTTGTACAAAGTTAACGAATTCGTTAGGGGTGGTAAATAATTAATTCCAATCAATCGTCTAGTAGCGGAGGTGCAATCAACATCTTAATTTTCACCTTAATAGAACGGGGGTCGATGAGGGCCAGAGGGCATCTGGAATTTGTAACTGCTGTTTTTGTATTTATTTCTATTGGGATGCAAATTATACTGTATCCCTAAGAATCTTCTTAGTTGTTGTTGTTACTAAAGATATAATAGATTAGATTAAAAATTGATTTGTTAATAATAATCTTATAATCTTTTTGTATGGCTTGTCTTCTAAGCGACAACATTTTTAATCGTGTCTAATTTTATCAATCAAATGAAGCATCGATATCACATAACTTAAAAACAATCAAACATTCTTCAATTACAATTGTATTATGGGTAGGTTATTACGATTCCATAAATAAAACTTATGCAGCAGACGTCAAATAAACATCTAAATGTTGATATTTGGTGTATAAATTACAACCAGCATTCGAAATTTTCTGTGCATTTGGAGATCGAGTAAAAAGCACCAAAGTTATGTGCGAGCGGGTTCGTTAAAGGGCCAGTAGAGGGTGAACCTTATCCAATATTTATTAACTTATTTCAAAGAAAATCGTATAATTAACACCATCGCATCCCCTCGCCACCACCCTTGGCTTTGAATCCATATGATAGAATAATGACGTAGAAGCGGCAACGGACTAATTTGTAACGTGGAAATGTAATTAAAGCAAATTATGACTTTTTACCATTTAGTTAATTTATTTTATGGAAATACATAGTCTTAAGCGGAGAAGGAAAATATAGGAAAGAAATTCCGGCATGAACATTTATAGTCATGCATGTATATAAATAATATATGAAATATTAATTAAACTTTAGATGAATTACGGATTTAGATCCAACTTTTTAAATATCCCTAAAAGATACAGCAACCTTAACCCAATAATATAGCAGTATTTTCTATTAAAATTATTATCAAATGTATAAATGAAAAATATGATTGGCCAACACTAAAGTAACATAAAGAAGGATACAAAACGCACATACCAATAATAATACAGATATATT
Source organism: Junonia neildi neildi (assembly GCA_018234505.1). Taxonomy (NCBI): domain Eukaryota; kingdom Metazoa; phylum Arthropoda; class Insecta; order Lepidoptera; family Nymphalidae; genus Junonia; species Junonia neildi. The sequence continues at coordinate 12,527 of DVVJ01000666.1, read as the reverse complement.
ACCAGTGTCACGTCTACATTTCAAATCTTTGGCTCAATTAGTATTCACTGTAGCTCCTTATATGATCCAAAGTTAATGAGAGCATGTGTCGACGCCGTATTTTTGAAACTCAGGGCCTTTGAAATAACAGGGGCATCGCAAAAATATGTTAATCACACCTCCGAAGCTGCTACACTACGATAATTGATTTTGTCTTAAGTACACGCCACTTTATTTTCTACCTTTTCTTGTAGCTCCGTGCAGATAAATTATCTTCTTTTATTTCGGAATTTCTTTAAGGAAAATCGAGATGTTATAATGTCAATAGATAATTATATTTTTTATATTTTTCTTTTTGAGGTTATTTCAAAAGGGTTCCAAACGAATATACTACATTTGCTACATAATATTCTGCAAATGCACATGCAAAAGATTCAATTTATAAAATAATAAATTCTAGTCCACGTCACTGCTTCGCGGACATTAATTTAGATTTTGTCATGTCAGAAGACGACCATCTTAACTATTTTTCTGCTATTTTCATTATTTATCCTATCTTATACTTGGAACTTTTAGACAATAGGTGCTATATCCTGTAAATGATTTCCATGTTCCCGTAAAAACATTTGCACTGATGAACGTTAAATAACACGTTTTACCTCGAAATTTTTAATAGAAATAGAGAATATTCTAACAAAACTAGAATTCGCATCATACATATTCATCGAGCGCCACTGCACTGTTTCCGAATTGAGAGTAGAATTAAACGGCATAATGAGGACTTCGATAAAATTGTCGGGGAAGTGCTTTTATGAGAGGATATAAAATTTAAATCTATGAAACTTTGTATTACTTGGGTATCACTTTTATGTAAATATGTAGGTAGGTGTAATGACTGATTGTGAGAAGGAAATAAGAAACATTTCAGAAATCATCATTTTTATAAGAAATACGTAATTTGATGATAGATGATGAAATACTATAGAAAGTAGCTAAGCTAATTTCGTATTGTTGGCATCAATTTTGATTGGTTCAACGTGCTGTTTCAGCCACTAATGATATTGACTTTTTCACGTTCTATCAGAACAACATACAAGAACTACCTAGTCAGCCGTTCATAATTTATTAGACTCCACGTCGGTCGGTTAATTAGGTCCCTTCATAATGTACAAACGGTTTCGGAATCCCTCACCAAACCAGTTATAAATATGTGCCGGCACACACAGATCTCGGCAATTTTCAGTTTTCGGCACTCCGGTTAATAATTCAGTAGTCAGGCGCCTCCGTGAGCAAAAATGAAATCTCTAATGTGAATGGAACTTAGTGGTACCGGCCCTCGCCAGCCAAAATAATTAAAGCGTGCCATTAAAAATTCTCCCAGTGAGCTCTGGTCGGCCGGATATGTGATAATATTAATATGGTCCGGGCTTTCGTTCAACGGAGGTTCTCAGTTTCTGGAATCTACTAATTACAATTGCCCGATGGTCGTCGGTTGCATTAATGATGCTATGTTAATTATTATAAGAATATCATCATGTATTATTTAATGCATTACGCATTATATTTAATACGTAATGGGTACTAATTATTGTTTAATATTTCATTGCAGTCTACAGATAATCATGTCGTTAAAATATCTTATTGCCTGAACCAGTCATTTTGAAAATAATCATATTCATTAAATAAAATAATGACGGTAAAGAAAATAATAATCCGTAATACCTACATACTGCATATGCATGCGATTTTAATAAAATTCTATCTTAAATTACTAGTGAAGCGCTGCCGTCCAAAAGCGTTGAATACAAAAGGTAATGTGATTAGAAACGAATTACACACGGCGCGCGTGCCGCGATAAGTCCGGCCCGGCAGCTAACTAACCGCTGCCCCACGTCGGGCGCCACTCTGCCTTTGTTCACCCACTTTCTTTGTATTTTGTTTCATTTCATGCAAAATTTAATTTCGTTTTCAAGACTCGCGTGGAATGATATTACGCGCACCGGCCGCGACCGCCGCTTGTAATTTCATTGCTACTCCTCAAGTGTATGTGGACATCGGGGCCTTTTTCATCACATTCCCTTTCGGTGGGTGCGCGGGTGTTTTTCGTTTACGGACGTTTGTTCGGAATTAAACCGCCGGATTGCGGGATCGTTAATTGCTCAACGAAACCACCTGTGAAATTTCATTGGTCAAGTTTTAATTTGAAACTTACGTTTATTTTATTCGCTGTTTATGCCGCAATTAAATGCATGGGCATTCGTTGTTTATATGGAGTATATGAAATGAGAAATTATAATTACTTAGCTACAGCAAGATATAATGGAGTTTGCTTTAGTAATACTAAAGCAAACTCCATTATATCTACATTTGCTACAGAAATAAACAATCAGAAATATAATTATAATTTTATTGAATACATTGATTCAGTATAATCAAAAAATGTAAGTCATAATGGTAAAACATATATTTACAACGATACTAGGAATAAAATTCAATCCGAACAACAAATTTACAATAAAAGGCAAACAGATGAAAACATTTAATACAAAAGAAACAGCGGTGATAGAATTCACGAAATCAAGATCCAAAGATCCAATAAAAAGCCCCTTTTTACAAGCATCTCAAAGTCCCTCCTTAAGACTCACAAGAATCGGCAACCCCAATTTGCCATCGATACTGGTAATACAGTCCAGTGGCTCAAGGGATTCTCCCTAAGGTAAAGGGATAAAAGGGCGACTTTTTGTGTGATCTACTCATAAATCTCTAGGACGCGGGGGCGATTAGAAAACTTGAGAATCGTGGGATAATATCGTTTCCGTGTGAGAATCGGTACAATGAAACATTTGTGGACGGCTAAGATTAAACTAATGTGATGACTGAACTGTTTATTTTTAAAATATAGTATTTTATTATTAGAAACAAAAAGAAACCTCATTAAAAGTCCTCCTTTATATCTTTATGGACAAACATTAAGGATAATAAACTCTGGCAAGAATTTCGCTACTTCTAGTGAAACAATAATTGTTTAACATGTAAAATCTCCAATATCATCTCCATAATTATTTCTTGAAACACATCCTCACAGCGATTTAGCTAAGAGGGAACATTGTCTAAATTTGCGGACTCTATATTTTGATCATTAAACCATAATCCCTATCTTACGGACTAACCATGTTTACGACGTCCGATGTCCAGTAGCCAAACACCCTGAACAAACTTAGCTACGATGTTTACATATCGGCCACTTGATATTTGTTGTCGTGTCTATGAGATTAAGCCATCCCATAAATGGGGTTTGAACAAGTTATTCTATAACAGTAGCTGTGTGGTTAACTTTAGATAACGGTGTTAGTCTTTCAGCGTTGTATACACTAATATTCTAAAGAGATTTGATTGATTGTTTGTTTGAAATGTATTGGCTCCGAAACTACTGGACCGATTTGAGAAATTCTTTCACTGTTGGGAAGCTACACTATCACCGGTGTATGGAGGTATTTAATGTTCAAAATGTTAGTAATACCCGTGCGAAGCCGGGACGGTCTACTAGTATTGTTATAAAGTTTATATCCAAATGAAGAAAGGAAAAAAGTTTCGATGTTTGTAGGGTTTTGTGACAGGTCACTTGATCGATCTATTGATTTGATCGAATAGGAAAATTTATTAAGTTTCACATTTATTTGTTTAGTTTATTCTTAACAAAAACACTCCTTAAGAAAAAGACTTCGATTTGTTTTTATTGGACTGGTTAAACTTATCACAAATATTTCAATTGACTGAAATTATGACAAAGGTTGTTGTATCCGCGATTTTGTACTTATACTTGTATCCAATTTTAATGCCAGTCGATCGTTTAAAGATTCTAGTAACTTATTCTTCAATACTTATTTCTGTATGAAACAATCCATTGTCCTTTTCGTGTATTTAGTATATTCATTGCTAATATAAAATTTAATGATGATCAATCGAGTAATCGATCGAGAATCGAAAATAAACTTATATCCGTATTCATAATATCAGTTCTTACGATATAAAAAAGTATTTCAATTTATCAAACATAACCCTTCAATAGTCTTCGAATGTAACAAGGACCCACAGAAAACCGTTTAGAATGGCACAGGCGTTGCAATCACGTAATCCATCTGCGTTTAAGATGTGGAATCCACAAGTCAATTTGTCTTTATCCGTATGGGGTGATCTGAAAGGCGTCGGATCGCTTCCCGGGCCGGATTAACTGGCAAATTGGTTAAATCAAAATCACGCACCTATCAATTCCGATCTGGAGGAGTTAAGTAGGACTATCCCGTTCAGGGTTTTCGGCGTAATGGAAATTAATTAGAGGACGAAATATTTTAGCTTTTTTATTAAAGTATTTTTTAATAAATTGAGATTTATTCTTTAGGTATATTTTAAAATTATTTTTCATTCAGTTTTTCATTTTCATCGTTATGCTACATTGCTATTTTTTTTTGTAGTAAATGGGTACCCCATTATAACATCGTTTTCTTTTTTTTTTTAAATTTCGATGTCATTTATCGAAAGACAAATCAGAAAGCTATTATAATAAAAGCTATTCTAACACATCTTCCAGTTAGGTGTACCTACATTCTATGTTTTGTTATATTTTGTAAAATTTATTTTCCTAATAATTTCTATTTTACTATTGAACAGTAATGACAATAAAAATAATAAACACAATGATTGAAACTATTTTCAACCAAACAGTTGTTTGTGCTATAATTTGACAACCATAACGATGTCCCTTCCAACTTCCTTACCACGTATTCAATTCCAATATATTCTAATAAGATTAGCGTTGTCACACGGGCGTTAGATAAAATAGTTTGTGGCCTATAATTGGGGTTCAGGTCGCATCGGCTCCTGCGAAGCCATTTCCCAAAGCAAATACCACTGAGATACCGAACGATAAGGCTTGATTTTGTGGTCCAAAAGTTCGTTGTGTGGTCATCACTCGCATGACTAGGCAATATCGACTTGGTAGGTGACGTCGAAATCGGAAAAAGGAAAATGGACTCAGAATACATGGGGATATGATTGAATTTTAATTGGCAATGCGAGTGGATAGTTTTCTCCGATCGGGTACCGTTTACAAATTGGATCGGTCGTGGGTAAATCAGGGTTAGCCGTAATTGAGTCTTACAGGATCATTCGGTTTACGATGTTGGTGGAGGCGGTCAAAGGATTACCGGAATCTATCTATTGATCTCGGAACAAGTGTTTGTTTTGTCATGTTCGCTTTGATACGGCTTTTGGGTTTGACGATAATGTCAATTAACTCGCCACTTGTGGCTTGTACTTAGTATAACTGGTTATAAACTTTCAAACTCTTGCAACATCGCAACGAGCAAATTATATTTCTTAATTTAAGCGCAAATAAAGGGAAACCTTGTAAACTACGTACTTCTTTGCAAAATTTTCTTATGTTTACATTCACAAATCTGTTCAGTGGGAACAATGGCGGCACCTGAAAAAATAAAAACAAAAGCCGATTCAGAAGAAAGAGTTGAGGAACAAAAGACCAATATTGTAAACAGTAAACAAGTCTTTGGATACGAGCTAACAAATACGAAACAAACTTGATGCGAAACAAAGCGTGGGTTCTATTCCCGTGCGAAGCCCGCTTGTTTGAATAGGATCGGATACTGTTTGGCGTCCGTCTGCGACAATATGGACGTTTAATTACTTCAAGCCCTGAATCATTTAAGAAACAAATGCGGTCAAAAAATTGAGCCTTAATCTTTAAATTTGAAACAACATACGATCAATGCGACAGAAAATATATTAAAAATATGATAAAATATGATTGTTAGTATCCAGGATCCAGGATTTCGGTTTTGGAAATACTTGACTAGTGTAGTATTGTGTATCCAGGCTTAATTTATAAGGGGGAGAGGTTTAGATCAAATTTGTTTGAGGATAGAGTTTGACAAAGTAAACGTTCCACTATTGCATGTTAGCCTAAGATTTATAAATCTTCAAGCCACTTGCAAAATTTCGGTTTAAATTTCGTTGAAATTTTACCCGAAAATGTGATCTCATAATTTGTAATCATGTTTATTTATCGCCGAGGTGAATGGTAAATAATGTCTCTAGTATTTTAAGAGGCGGGGCACATTTGCTTTGTATCGGGCGACTGCAGCGCAAGACGATAAGAGTTATCAAAGTTACGGCGGCGGAGCATACACGTTAGGGGCATAAATAAATGATATAGAAGATTTGGGGCTAATTAACAGTTAACAAATGAAAAAGGAATTATACGTGAATAAAGTGAAGGTTTATCTTTAATGCAGATTTGATTAACTCTGTGTGAATGTTTATTTATTGTAATTTAAACTGTATAAATTATGATAATGATTAAGTCCATAATAATATGAGTAAGACTGTTAGAAGGTTTTTTTGCATCTTGATTCCTGAAATTATAATTTTTTTTTTTAAGAAAGTCACTCAACAGAGAAGCGTATGGTTAAATAAAATTTTGATTAAAAAAAAAAATTAAAATATCTTATAAGCGTATTCAAATTTTCTTATAAGATAGCTACTAAAGTAAATGACTCAAAGTCTTAACTGTCCAGATCCGCCAACCCGCAGTGGAGTAGCGTGGTAGACAAAGCTACTTAACCATATCATTAATAGGAGAAGAAGCCTACGCTCAGCAGTAGGATATATACAGGGATTATTATATTGATGATCTTTAACCATAACGCCTCCCCTGCCCAAGGAGTGGCGAATCAGACGCTTTATCGTGTTTTAAAATCCAGTTCCTCGGATCCATAAACTGCAATGTCAAGTGTAGATCTGAAATCCCTGCAGACGGCAAGTTTAGGAACATCTTAGCATAATTAGCGGGGAAGGGGTGTTTATTGCTAATATTAGTTGTAGGGATTATTTCTAACGGGCGCGGCGGTGTAGTGCCGCCTTTTAACGGCTATTATCATAAGTCTGGCCTTTGTTTTATATCCTGCGATATGTCGTTGATCTGAGATGTCGCCGGATGAGTCGCAACTGGTTGGTGAATGTTGTGGACTGGCGTATATCAAATGTATTTTCCGTAGAAGGTCATCTATATTGTTAGGAAAATAATGACGATAATGTCAGAAACTTGACTAACTTCAATCAACTATTAATTTTTATTAGTAAAAAATAAAAAATAACCCAGCCCTTGGAGAAAAGCTGTAAAGATGAGATTTGTAGTGCTTGATGCAAGATGTACCTAAATGTGAAATAAATACTGTATTTTTTTACAAATAACGATAAAATATATTTTCTTTTAACAAAAGTTTATAAAACATCGTGTCGCATTCTTTACGTGTAAATGTTATTCAAATTAACGTTTTGATTTAACGTTTATAGCAGATATTAGTCGAACGAATCATATGCTAATTTTCCTGATCTAGATTATCTTAAGCCGCTCTTATTATAAGTACTATAACTTAAGAACTGACTCGTCAAAACTGTTATTGCTTAAGATGATTTTAATAGATTCGGAGTTAGTAAACTAAACTTAGATTAGGTATGTTTGACTAAATGTTTGAAATCTTTTTACGTTCTTGAATTAAAAGATTAAGCTACAGTTTTAGCGTATAATATGAGTTTAAAGAGAATATCTATTTTAAATATTTCCGTTTTATTTCCTGTAAATATTGGAATGTTACAATATTTAAGCTTCCTGAAAAAAGTAACTTTAGTTCTAAGAACTAAAAAGTTCCATTAAAATGTTCAGAAAAAATTATAAATACAATATTTCGTATTTGAATAATCTGTATCTGGCGTTATTCTAATCTATCGGTTAAACTCGATCCGAATGCACAAATCCAAAAACACCGCCAGACGCCCCAAGTCGTGGATGCCGGCAAATCTTCGAATTAATTTTACTGCGGAAATATGCAAATAACCAGATACAGCCGGCTAATAACATGTACAAAAGAGTGGTGACTTGGGCGCGGATACCATAGATTGCTTATTTACGCTTAAGACTGGATTAGCTCGGTTTAATGCCTAAGAACTTGTGAGCTCTGAGAGGTATGAGTATGAATTTGTAATGTTCCGATTTTATATTATTATAGTTAATATTAAATAGCAATGTTGTGTGTAGATGAATTTATATAAATCATTAATGTGCTAAATTGATATTTTTTTCCTTAAGGCGAATTTATAACTTCTTAAAGAAGCTTATAAAGGTTATACGTATAATATTTAATACTCTTATTCTATATAATATAATAAAAAATAAGATTTCATTTTTATTTTATGTTGCATAAACAATATCGAAACATTTGTTTAACTTATTTGTACGTTATTTAACTGATCTGAATTAAATGTCTAGTTTGGAACTATTATTACGCATAACTTTGTTATAAGTCACATCATAGTAATATTAGTAATTGCAGTTGTATCCTGAGCTATTTACATTCTATCTAGAACAGAAAAACCATACCGTAATTAATACTCAAGACATAGACATCTTTCACCAAGCTCTCCCATTTAGCTCGTCTATTAAAGACGTATCATAATCTTTGGTATAATCGTTACCTCAGGCTAACATTATAGCCGCTTCGAGGAGCTTAATAGGTTTCAAAATTTACCGTGATAGTAGAAAATACACGATGCTTACGTGCCAGCCTTCCCGGGAACTTATCAGCCGTTATTAGATTCCAGGTGTTTAGTTTAGAGAATGCGGTTAAGCCGACCTTATGTGCGGCCTTTTGTTGGAAGAACGGACGGACGGATGTTGCGATATTGCTAATTTAAATTTTTGATAGGTCACGCTGATTAGTGCGGCTTGGGCATGTAAGAAATTAACGTTGATAACGGTTCAGTTTTAACTACGAGTTATAATTCGAATTTGTTTATTTTCTTTCATTTGCTTTGAAGAAATTGTAAAAAACATAAATTTTAGAGGTAATTGCACCTACAGTAATAGTTTAGTAACAAAAATCCATTTAAGAAACTTTGGGGTCTCATCTATCGAATTAAAGAACATATGTAACGCGATATACGCTTCATATTTCGCAGATAACGCTTAACACATTCATTTATGCTTCAATTTGATGTACAGCATTACGACCCTGAAATGTAACACCAATAGGCATTTGAATAACATCGTTCACTTACTTGCACAATATAGTCTGACTGCCGGATTCGAAGAGTCCATCTCGTCCCCACCTCGAAGGCAGTTCCGCCACGGTGACACCCCTGGATCCCCACACGCAGAGCCTGCTACCACATTCGCTGCTGATGATGCGTTCCACGGTAAATGCGGGTGGGGAAAGCAGGTGAAGTTTCTGAAAGAGAGAATTTTTGATATAGATTTGCTATGATCCGCGAAAACAGGATGTGACTGATCTCATGTAGAATGAGCAATGCCTGCTCACATACATTAGTACATGTATGTTTGATTATTATTTAACATTGTATATAGAAAATTAAACGAGAGAAAATGTCTTGAAAACGTTGGTGAAGAAAACCTTTTCCGTACTGTTAAGAACGTCGCGACACGTGGAGTTATCCATATAAGTGTAATTGTTGTTTTACAGTTTGAAGCTTTCACACTCACGGAGGAAAGCTTTATAGTTGCTTATTTTTTGGAATCAATTGAACTTTGATTTGATATCTATTTAGTACCTTTTCAGTTCAGTTCATTAATTAGTGGCTTTTAGTTGTGCCAACTGTTTTTCTTTTAATGTCTAATGCATAATGCCAAAAGCCTTTAAAAATCCAAACCTTCACATTTTTGGGACTTAAAACACAAAAAAAAAAATTACAAAATATCACAAGACAACGAGATCAAAGGGCCATTACAATCTCGATTCCACCAGCCAACTATCCTGTCGGCGCCGTGGAAAATATGATTATGAAAGTTTTTTAATCAATAAAACCGGCAAAAAGACGCTTGCTTCGCTTCCTTTTTTCCTTTGCGTTATTCCTCATCACAACGCGCCTTGCCTCGTTTCCTCTGACGTCATACTCGTAATCGTTTACCGTTTGACGGTCCGCCGCATATTAACGGAGGAAATTGAAAAAGTTGCCTCGATCGCTGGGCGAATGATGAGGATGCTGTGATATTCTCTTAGGTTGCATTAAGAGGCTATTTCTTTTGAATTTTATGTTGAGTTTTTTGATGAGGCAACGTTAACGTAGTTTAGTGAAGCTGAGCCGACGTGTGGATTTTAACTATTGCTACCAACTACATAGTTCTAAAAAAGGATATCCAAATACAACCGATTTCAGTAGGCATAATAAAACCTAATTTTTGAAAGGGCAGTATAGGTAGACAAATTTAAAGTAAGTAGTGTTAAGTAGAGTAGGTACGTTAAAAAAAATAATCAATATTTTTTTTAAATACTTTCATTAACATGGTGCCCAATAATTAATCGATTAATTGACAACTAAATTAATATCAATAATATTTCAAAGAACCAAACGCAGCAACGATTCAGACACAATACCAATACAAACTAAGATAAATATATCTCTTCCCCATTTCATATAAAAACATTGAAATATGAAACGCCATGAAGGAAGCAGGTAGAAAGTAAACAAAGGGAAGTGCATTAGCGGGTGATTATCGAAAAGAATCGAAGTTAACCCTTCCGTGCTCGCTCCGGTCGTTTGAGCCCCGACAGAGGTTTAGAGGGGTCGGTTTACAATTAATTGCCATTTTAAATAATCTAGTTAAATATATTGTTACTTTTTTTTCGACGTGATATCTTTTTTTCTGTCTAATGTTTTCGATTAAGATACGGCGTTCTTTATTTATGTAACTGGATAAGACTAATTACGTTCATTACTTGGAATTTCTTACATAACATAGTTTTTCTTATAATTTAGTTTCACCTTACATTTATTATTATTTGAGAAACGTTAATAAATCAATTTAATCTAAGCACAAAAAATTATACTTTATGTTCTTGTATGATAATGAAACGACAAAAATAATAATAAATAATAATAATAAACACAAAATGTGGATAATTCTAAGTGATATCAATTGAAAGCCTTTCCAATAATCTTTAGTATTTCTTGGAAGATAAATACAAGAGCATTAACAACTACTACATGTATACTAATAATTGAGATAGCTAATAAATATTGTATACTTATCTAACACTTAATGAAGATTCGTACAATCATAACGCAATCAGACGGAACGCTGAACGATATTATATTATATATGCAAATATAACAAGTACAATAAAAATAAAAGGCCGGGGATTTCCAGGGTGGGGTTATTAAAATTCGAGATGCACGTACATCGCTAAGCCTTCCACAATTAAACCAAGGTGGGTATATCTCGGTGGGGTGGCGGGCGCAGGGTTATTTTACCATATTTAATAAAATAATACAAAAATTAAAATATTCATCCCGCGTCAGACCGTGTATCGCGATCGGTGCCCCGGACAGATATTTTTTTTTCTACGCCATTTTGTTTTACGTGACCGGAGATGTGTTACGCGAAGATTATAATGTCGGTTTAAATGTTATATTAATGTCAGCACGTATATTTTTTACGATTCGAATTTTAATTTTGATAAATTAAACGTATTTGTTATATGTGTTATATTATATAGGTACGTTGTGTTCTGTAAGATATTCAAAAGTATCATTATACCTAACAACAAAGACAAGTATTTTTCATAAGAAATCTTATTTATTTACGATTATTTAAAACATTAAAACATAACTAAACGACACATTATTGTATTAGACAACTCCAAAAGTACATTAAAATAATTTTATAGAATTTCGTAGACCGCAAAGTTTGTTTCTTGCTACTCATCACTAGATGGCGCTAGGGGTAGCTTTTAACATTAAACTTTTATTAGTCCTCGTTTAACGATAAGGAATATTTGTTTAAAAAAAGACTTGTAGTTATTGAAAAGTTTTAAAACAGTAAATACTGTAGTGATTTTAATTATCGCTTCCTAGTAGCTTGTTATTTCGTAAAATTTATCGTATTAACGATTTATACATACGTAGGTAAACACCTAAACGGCATCTAAAAGTAAATTTGAATGAAACAGGCATTACCTATATTAAGCTTTATTTTAATTTTTAAAACGGAATGTACATTATTTATTATTTTAAGATTCTTAAAGCTACCATCTCATAAACCGATTATTACGAGCACTTATAATATTTTATTATTTATATTACTTAAAAAAGAACAACGTATCGGACCTTTTTTACTACAACTACAGATAAAGTCTAATGTCAATTACGAAATTCGTGTAATACAAATGAATTTAAAGCCTTATTTTTATATTCAATTCACCAAAAATTACATTTTAGTTCATACGTTAAGACTTAGGTACAACGTGTTTTTTAAATTCATGACACGGAAATAGATTTACGTCATTCGTAATATTTTGTTGAAATTTCAACATAGAGAACGTGTCCATACTATAATTTTTTCAAGATTATGAGAACTCATATTTTCACGGAAATTCAGTACATATAGGGATTGCAATCCGGTCCGGCGGATCCGGTAATCCGGCGGATCCGGCGTGTTTTTGGACCTACCGGATCCGGTG